>VYYJ01001325.1:0-32470 GCA_021029165.1 Cyphoderus albinus | reverse complement strand
AAGTGAATACCTAAATGGAGTTCAGCTCAACCAAGAAGTTTCCCATATTGTGCCAACGGCCAATTGCAATAAATGTACACACAAAAATATGTACGCTTCTTTATGCGGATTCTGTCTTTATAAAAAAACTGGATAAACATTTTTACTTTTTACTTTGCTGTCAGCACTTTTCATTCATAATAGTGTGCCATAATGGTCGCAGCGTCCCCTCCTCTAAAACGCTAAGGTTCTAGTATTAACGACCAAAGAGTATCGCATCACTAATGGGATCATATGTTGCAGGCTGAGAGAGAGAAAAAAAAATGTTAGTTTTTATATTGCCACCATTATTTCTAATTTAGAATGCATGGATTGCTGCCTTTTCTTCTCAACGATCGTCCAAGTCACTTTTGTACGCTACAGGCAAACCTTTATTGGCAATGTTTCTTTCACAATGATAATAATAGTAATAAAAAGTATACCAGATATTATTATTATTATACAAAGTTGAAGTTGACCATGACGGAAGAAAAGGAAGTTTACTCGAGACGTAATGATGGAGAGAAGATTGGATTACATTATATTACATTCGGCTGTTGTACTTGGCGGAGCACTGCTCTTTTTAAAGCCAGCAGTGGAACATCATAAAGCCTTGTTATAAGTCGAAACATAAAATGTACGATTATCAAACATCCTCCAACCTCATCATCTTATGCTGCACTGCATTAATAACATTACAGACTGCTTGCCATGCGTCTCTCTTTGTGCAATCATTATTTTACCATTCCATGGTCCCTTCTCCAGCGAAATATGTGGAGCGTTTTTGATGAAATGGAATGAAAGGAAAACTTGTAGCCTACTGCTCCTGGAGATGAAATAATAAAAGTGCTCTTGAACTTATAAAAAAAGTTATATTCATTTTTCTTCGTAGTGCTCTTCTGCAAGCTTCACGTTTCTCTCTTCCTCTGCTCCAAGGAAGCAACTCAAGCAGAATCACGAAATAGGCGAAAGTAAGAAAAGTGCAATTTGAATTCATAGAGTGCAATATAAGACAACTGACTGAGGAAAACTTGTTTGCTGGTCGTTTCGTTCCATTCCGTTCTCTTCCATGATTCCATGATTTTCAAACGAAAGGAAGCAAAAGGAGTGTTTTTGATCAACTTTATGGCCTTTTTATTTCTGAATTCAAGTGCCGTTTTTATGTTCCCAGTTCAATAATAGAAGAAGGTAGATAGGACACAGTTCTATGTACTACGAGAAAATGCATATAAAGTTAATGCCCTACTCTGCTCTGCTATAATATTACATTAGGCTGTGCTAGATTCGGAGAGAACTATTTTGTCCAAAATTGTTGTAAAAAATAAATATATTACAACTTTATTGCACTATAATACGTGTATACGTGCATATAAATAAGTAGTAAAGTGAATACTCGGCAATGTTTCACCAGCAATTCTCCTAAATAATATGTTCCAGAGACAGGAAAGAAAATGGAAAGAGAAAGTTGTACATATTTGTTTCTTTAAACTTCAATGCTTTCCAACTCGCTTCACTGGAAAAAAGGAAACGTCCATTCTATGTACGCAGCACACACACATCATGTCAAAAATAAAATATTTATTTATTTTAAAGTACTTTTTGAAAGAGTTTGCAATTTTGTATTGTTAAGTTTTATTTAAGAGGTAAATAAAAAACATGCACAGAGAGGGGACAGCAAAGAAGAGGCGGAAGGGAAACATAATAATCACAAAAAAAGTCATTTTATTTCGTCTGCGCAGAATCATTTGAATAAAATTGCTTCGACATGAAATTGTCATTAGAGTCGACAGGACGAAAAAAGTTATTATTTAACAAAACCAGACTAACCAAAAACTCGTGTATTTAGTAATACATTGGCAATTGACCACAAAAACGTACAGATTTTATTAAGAATTAAAAGCACAAAATCCAAATATGGTTGAATGCTTCTGAAAATTATTTTAATTTTCAATAATGAATAAAAATAATAACTGATTTTCCTCCTTCTTGATAATTTTTTTAACCTGAATACAATTCTCGTGGACAATGTAAACTTGGTCGTAGTGATGAAAAAGGGGACTGGAGCGGAAATTTAGTTTTTCAATTTTGGTTAGCATGTAATTATTTTAGTTTTACGTAACGTGTGTGATGATGATGATGATGATACTGGTTAATAACAGGATTCTCTGGTTTAGCTCCGCTGCCTAAATTGAATTGAATTGAATGATATCCACTTTTTTACGCTTTGTAAACCCATTTTAACGCTCATTTTTGGAAAATGACGTGACAAAATGTACAATACATTTTTTTTGCTGCATTGCGTATACGACGCTCCAATCGTCACTTCCGTTTTAATGGGTTAACTTAGCTGGAATCCCCTTGTTAGTAAGTATCATCAATAAGTATCCTTCTTTTCTCAAATGCTCCTAGATTTACCCAGCAGCAAGGGATGAACAACCCATCCTAAAATCTGACAATGCATGCATACTTATACACATATCTGCAATGAGAGTAATCCACAGCAGACAAAATCCCTAAGAGCCTGAAGCATTAGAATCATAAGAGAAGAGCTGCATCAAGCCTGAATGATAATAATAACCATTTTACGCTGTAAATAACTCGTCTTTACTCACACAATCAGTGTCGATAAAATGAGCATACGTTTAGTACGTACATAGACAAGTAGAAATATCGTGCTTGTGCTGCCGTTGATGAAGCTCATTTTCAGCAAAGCATTTCCCGGATATTGCACTTGCCGTGCCCAGTCAAAGTCAAGTCAGTGAGCTACTCAATCTTCTTCCCTGCGCCACTGCCACCACCACCACCACAAGCAGTCCACGTCCAGGCAATTTTATGCGTGCTCAACTTACCCAACTCCTCTCGCAGAGAAATATATTTTATGTGAGAATATAACGTGTTCCTTCCTTCTTCATGTCATTGTAAATAAAAGCAACAGTGGCAAATAAATGGTAAATGGTAATAGTGGAATGGCATCGTATTATGAAACTCTGTGGGATATATTTTCATTTGAGTTTTCATTCCGTCTTCATCAACAATGTAGGAACAGCAACAAAATGTAGCTTCGTAGTAAGTACGTAATAGTTAGTAATAAAACGGAGTTGATGTTGGCAAGGAAAGCATCAGTAGCAAGTATGTAGCAACATTTTACATTGCCGCTATTTCCAAACTTAAGTGTGCTGGGGTGCTTCTACTTGCACTCACTCACTCGCATCATCATCATCGGAATAATAGTCATGTCATGTCATCCTCGCAGATGAGAAATAGCCAAAGTAGAATTATATTTAGTGTTTTTGGTCTCCCTCGTCCATTTTAGTCGATTCCGTTAAATTGTAGGTATTTACGAGTGAATGAAACCCTACGGTTTGTTTGGTAGCGACCATGCCCTTGATAAGACGATGATAGTGATGATTATAATGATTATAACGATGGAAGTTCTGTTTTGCCCAGTGATATATTGGCTGAGTCGTCATCATAATTTCCTTTTTTGCAATCACTCGGAAAATAACTACTGTTTTGGTACGTAGCCACTCATATTTGGTAGTTGGTACACTTTGTTACACCAAAATCGAGGAAGGAAAAAAAGGGCCGGATAAAGTGAGTCAATAAATGTCATTGAAAAGACACACACATTAGTCATACCCAGAGTAATAATAATGATGAGAGCAGCGGTAAAGCGTGTAATCAAGTATAATTTGATGTTTCACGATAGTCATTTTTGAGGATCAACTTTGATCCATTCATTTATTTTTGTTTACTTACGATACGAGGAAAAGAAGAGACCGTGAATATGGAAAATGTAAACATTTAATGAAAGTAAAAATGACTGGTTTTGCTCTCACACACAAACCTACTATGAAACTGCTGTGAAGAGTGACTCGGGATCAATGAATGAATGAGTGAATGAATTAAACAACTTACAAAGCTTAAGCATTAGGTACATTTGCTATCTGTCTCTATCTTTGGGTTGGCTAGTTTAGTTCAGTAGTTTAGGTCAATGTGATAATAATAACTTTCATCAAATACAACGCAAACCTGTCTATTTTTACTGGTGCGTTATACCTAATAAATAAAATCTTTGCGAGTGGTAGTTTGCATTGCATTTTAATGCATTTTGATATATCGAGGTAATAACTAACTGTAACGTGTGTGTCCACTTTTTATGAAACAAAAATAAACATCAGGTAGGCAGGTTTTTATGACAAGCATTTTATTTCTTACTATCACTTCTACTTTTTTAACTTATGTGGTGATATTTAGCATTTTATGATGTGACTGACAATTGGAAACAGACCGTAGCTCCCTCATTACATCGCAGATATCAGTGGGTAAAATATAATGGATTATGAGACCGCAGCGCATCATAAAATGCAGGTCCTCATGCTATCATCATTCCATTTGGCCAAGGTATTACAAACACACAAACAGCTCGTTAATACAAATTAAATTATGTTATGTTGTACATTCACAAAATATATCATGAATGAGTTTGAGAAAAGTTAAGCGAATGAGTACCTGTCTGCGTCACACGGTAACAATCACAGGAAAATATAATTTTAATAAGCGGGGTAAAAACGCAAGTTGCAAGGTTATTATATCAGTATATAATTTGAGTGCATTCTCTGTAATTAGTGCAACAATAATAGTGCAATGCACTTGCATTATATATCTTTACATATTATGACAACTCAGCAAAAAACGATGTTGTATACAACTTATAAATCATGATTATCTAAATGCTCCAAAGACTCGAACTCATTCATTCCCAGATTACTCCTCGAATGTATTCATTCATATTTATTTATGCGTGCTTCCCCATCTATTCATTTATTATTTGCCTTCATCATCCTGCAAAAGGACAGAAAGTATTTATTTTTCTGTTCCTGTGTAGAAATTACCACAAAAATTATCATTATTTATTTTTCTTCCTGAGCAGTGTAAAAAATTGAGGAGATCGAAAAAAAGCGATTATTTTTTTGGTGTCGTTGTATATTTTTTATTCTGTGGGTTTGTAAGTGACATGTGCATACAGATGTGCATTCTTTTGCTCTTCTTAATACGCTTTCTAGGTACGCACTTTTTTGTACTGACTGAACGCATAGCCAAGTTCTTTCGCTTACTCCTTACACCTTACCATAACTTCCAGTTTTTTTCTTGTTCGTAAGCCAACAAGTGGGTCACAAGACCATATGTTTTTTGTATGTACACAAACGTGAACCTGATGATACATGGCGTTTCATGAATAAAAGTCACTGTTTCGATTGAAAAGATGAAAGGGGAGAGAAGAGAAGACGATGGAAAAAGAAGCAGCAGCAGCAGAGAGTTGATGGTGGGCAATAAAGCTGACAAAAAAGAGATGCACCTTACGATGACACCTGACCCCTTTCCTTTTTGAACACACAATAATTTTTCCCCTTCATCATTTTTAATCCCATATAGGTAGATATTAAAGTTAAGCAGGCAGGAGTGATTGTTGTATTGCACAGCATCTTCTATGGCGATATTCAGTGAAAGGAAAAAGTATTTCAAGGCTTTTTAAAGGCTTGAAATATACTCTATTCCTTCAGTTGGGGTCTTTTTTCCCACGCGATTTAAACTTGTGAGTTGTGAATGCAGTAAATAACCATTATTGGTTACGTTAAGAGAAGGATGCATGAATGGACACAAACTTATTCGATGGAAAAATATGTGGCGCAACAAAATAAATCCAATTGTAAATGCTAAAAATGGAGATTATATGAAATATCTGTATACATTCCTATTTACAATTGAGTCCTCGTATAGTACGTTTACAATTTTTATGTTCAATATAAATTATGTGACTTTCAATGGAATTATATAATTCATTTTCACTCAGCTTCTTTGCACCTGTACTCGAATGGAATGCAGCAGCAACAAGATCAGTTACACCGATGTACATAAAGGGATTAAAATATTCAAGGGAAAGCAGAGACTTACATTATTATGCATTAGGACGGAGATATGTGTTAAACCGCTTTTTAGATTTTTTTGTGAAAATGTTTCACAGAATGCATTAGATCACATCACAATAAGAAATTAATTGCTGTGGAACGAACGAAGCCTCAACCTACTCTTCACCATTTGGATTTCTCCAAATTTATTTGTATTGTGGTGGTATCTGACTGAAGCTCGTTTTAAAAATGAAGTGCTCATCATAAATCAATATAGGACGACGACCACAAATCTCCTGTGACCAACGGGAAAAGGGTCATAACTTATAACATGGCATAAAGCATGATGTAATAATTTGTGAGGAGCTTGTTATGCAAGTGAGCAAGAGTTCTCCATAAAAGCCACAATTTACACCAATCTCCGGCCACACAGTTGAGTTATTCTGCTGTCGTGTCCAGTGTCCACCAAGCCCATAAAAAATTTCCCTCTGCTTTCCATAACATATGACTCGATTTGGTTGAGCGTTGAACTGTGTTGAGTGAGACAGACAAGTGGCCATCGTTTCAGCCGCAGGAGTAAGTTTGTAACAACGATCATTTATTGACAGGATTTTCCTTCACTTCACTCACTCACTCAAACTCAGGCTTATTCACGCGACAGAATGTAGCATGTGGGAAAGACCTCATAGTAGAGTGCAACACATATAAATAAAACATACGTACACATGCATTTGCACTGAATATTTTTTCCAGGCGATCAGATAAGAAAGAAAAATGGAGACATGAATGCGAGCATTACACGGTAAATATCACCACTGCAGACGCAGGTCACATTATATAGAGAGTAGAAAAACGACCAGTAAACTCGTCATCGTTCTCATCAACCAGCAAAAAAGTCGAAATGAACTCGGTTACCCTTTTTTAACAATTCTTGCCCCTGAACTCTAATAAAAGGTTTCCTTTTTCTGTTTACCACACCAGCATATTTTTTTGAACTCGCACTGACAATTCCAGTGGAGTTGTGTTGTGCTGCTGCTGTGTTGTGTGTGAAGTGAGACACATGAGAACAAGCTGACCTTATCAACATCATTATCATCGTTGTTGTCGTCATCGTCATGCATGCCTTTGGGAATTACAGCAGACTTCACTGCCTGCATTAGTAAAGCAGTAGCTTTTTTGCTTGTTAGGATACTGGGGAACATGAATTTAGAGAGAGAAAGAGAGAAAAAAATGGTACTTTTGTTGATTGGCTGATTGCGGTACAGCTTGGTGATGCGGACGTCGATATTATGGACTTGTGAAGTTGATTGCATAAAATATATTGTTAGTTTACATTGTTACTTTTCATTATCACCATCAAAGCGAAAAAATGGATAAATAGAGACAGGTCAATAATGTACAATTTTAAGGAAGGAAGGAAGGAGAGCCTGAGCTGCGATCTCCACGGTTTGTTGTGCGTGTTGATTTGATTCCATTTTGAAATTATTTATTGAGCAGGAAAAAACCTTTTTATACCTTTTGTAAATGAGGTTGTTTCAACTAACCAGAGAAATAGGAAGGATATTACCGTTTTGGTGCGTAATATGTATAATATAAAAACCACATTTGGTATATCACCAATGGAAAATAGAGTGCAGACATGATGTAAAAATGTGTTATGCACATACTCACATATTTCTCTTTAACCTTGCTTGCAGAAGCATGGATATTTTGAAAAACCATATTTGCATTGTTACCATTTCCCATCATCAATATCATTACCATCATCATCATTGCCAGCTTTTTATGATCACAATTCCCCAAACGAAAAGGAAAAAACGACTCCGTTTTTCTATGATTTCACTCGACTGCAAATGAGCATCAGGGAAACTCAAGTTGAGTGTGGAATGGATTTGCATGCATTTGCCTCTCTGTTTTGTTCACGGTTCGTTTGACAATGGCAATGGTGATAGTGATGTTGATGGGGAATGGGATGATGTGGAGGAAGAAAAGTAGTATAACATAACCATACTTTTTTAGTGTGTACGGCGTGTCTTTTAAAGGGCAAAAACAGTAAATTTATATTCATGATCGTCACGATGATGATGATTTTCCTTCAGCTTCGGGGTTTGAACGGTACGCTTTGGATTGGAACTGAGAAGAGGAGGATTGTTAGTGGCTTTTGTGCACTTTGTGGAGAAGAGAAGGAAGTTAACTGACGGAGGAGGAAGAATTTTTGTTCACTCCGTTTTGTTTACAATACTCTATCAAAATTCCTTTTTGTTATAAAAAATTTTTATTTAAAAATTTTCAATGGACTCCTCCTGCTATTCAGCTTTGGCATTGCCATTGCATCAATTTAAAATGGAATGGAAGGTTGTTGGCTGTTGTAATTTTATACGATGCCATTAGAGAAACACTTGTCACGGAAGGAAAAGAAAAAAAGAAAATTTATTTATTCCTGATTTTATTACATGTAAATACATGCACACATTAAAAGAAACATACCTTTTAAAAACGGGTTTGGTAATGTTGCGTTGTAAAGTAGAGAATTAGTGGAGGGGAAGGCATGGAGCGGTTTATTGGCATGGTGTGGGTGCGGGTGAGTGAACCACTTGATTCGCTTCACTACTCCAGTCAAGTTTTTTTATTGACTCTGCGAGGAGAGAAGGTCCAGTGTGTGCTTTTAAAATTTTTCACTTGAGAAATAAAAACAACAATGTGCGCCAGTACTAATTGATGCCTAATGAAGAATATGTAACAGAGGAGAAAAAGTAAAACAAACACTCACAGAGGAATATTCATGAAAAAAGGTTAAATTATGTATGCTTCAAGTGGTCCATGTGTATTCATCTACATTCGTATATAGTTGTATGTATGTATTTACATGAGAAAGTAAGCTGGTCAAAAGGGAATTATTGAATTGAGAGGAGCAGGAGAGTAAAGAGAGGAGACATGGGATTTCCAGTGACTGGGTGTCCCTTGCCACTTTCCCTTCCGCCTCCTACACTCCACTCACTCAGAATCACCTTTATTTATTTAAACATGATAACATTGCCCCGTATACTGTACATTTATTTCTGTTGTTGCACAATTTTATATTTTTCCGTTATTACGGAGTTATCTAATCTGGATCCGAGCAGAGTGGTAGAAAAAAGAGTAGAGAAATAGATTTATTTTCATTTAGTTGAGCTCCTGCCACTTTAATAATTACTGCGACGAATGAGCTCCCGGTTGTGCAAAAAACCTTTTTCGTCCTCGACACCGGAAACGAAATTTATTTATTAGCATTTATAAGTCAGGTTGAGTGATGGAGCAGGCATGCTGTGCTATGCCAGAGTATAAAGTTACACTGGGGAAAATGTTAAGCTCTTTCGCTGGGAAATTGTAGGCCTAATGCCGGAAAATAAAGAAAAATCTATCCGTTATTCAAATGCTCACAACAAATATTTTTAATCTTTAATTTACTTCATAAAGGTCGGTGACGTTAAAAGCGAGAGAACAATTTTGGAAAGAAAAAATGATTGCGTCAGTCACAAAAAATATTTATGGAAAGCAGAGTCAAAAAGTCAGAGTAAGTTGTGGTATGCATAATACATTTTTCCCTTTCGACTGACACGACAAACCATCAAACAAAGTACAAAAGTAAAAACTCGGACACGGCTTTCTCTCCTGGATTGCTGGACTGGACAAGTGTGTCACGTAATTTGCCTTGGCTCGTTTTTTCCTTCGTTCGTTCAGGAGCAAACATTTTTTATTGCATGGTCAAAGTCAAAATCATTATACTCTATTATTATATATGCGGAACCAAACTGGGAATGAAGACGACAGGAGCAGCAGCAGTGCCTCAATTCAACTGCTTAAAACGCGTGATTATTTTTGTTTGCTTATTGCTAGCTGCCTTATTGCATATTTACATACTTTGTTGTTTCCCGCATGCTGGTGCTGTTGTTATTGTCCCACTTCCTTATAATCCTGAATAAACACAAACCTGCCATGAATTTTAGTGACCATAGGGTAAAATAAAACCCAATAAGCAAAGGTAGCAGCGGGGAAAAGTCCGAGTTGGCAGAAAGAGTAATAATCATATTAAAGATGGTTAAGCTGGAGAATGAAAAGCAGTGGGAACCGACACCCGCACTGCACACTTCTCCTTCAAGTTAATCATAATCATATGAACACAAGAACACACGTACCTACACAAGTTTTGACATGGAAAAGTACATGGTAAAGCAAAATGTACTTATTACAAACGTAGGTAAACTATAATTAGTTATAACAGAGCTGTGTTATATTTTCATTTTTTACTTAAGGGCTTGAACGGGGTCTTGGGGTGCGCGCTGGAAGGAAATACATTAAAATATTATTTTTTACCATTTATATCATGCCAAGCAAAGGGAGAAAAATGTAGAGTGGCCAGGCCACTACTGAAGGTTACCATTTTCTCAAGCAGCCACAAGACGAAGTGTGAGTGTGTATTTCTCGACTAGAATGTTTTCCCATGCAATTTCAGTTTCATCCATTTTGTCGAAAGCCACGGCAAGCCATAGCTAAAAGTACCTTGCAGACTTGACGGCATCGTTGCGCACAGGCCAAAGCTAATATTGCCAGTTTATTATTATCACTATTACAGCAACAACCAAAAAGCATTTTCGAGCTCCGTTCTCGTTCCGTCGGTGTAACCTGAGCCCGACTAGTGTACAAAATGTCCTTCACTCTTTTTTTACTCGGCCCAGGTTTATTTTCTCCCTCTCTCTTATCAGGATACAAAAAGTGGAGAAACGATTATTACATCTGGTTCTCGTTTTTCTCCCTCAAACAACAAAACAAAACGAGGCTGACGGGAGACCTTTTAATATTTGTAATCTTGGTCAGGCATAAAAAAGTTGCCTCGCGCATTTTCTCTTCTTTTTCCGGCTTTCCCCTGCCATGCCTGAAAGCTTAATTCTGACTTCTTCTTGTGCCAGTGCTTCACTTCACCACACACACAGAGAGTCTATATTTTTTATTATGGTGCAGCCTGCCCCCGGTGATCCCGTACACTTTCTCGAAAGAGTATTCTTACGACTATGATGATGATTATTATTATGTAAAGCTTTTGTATTTTATGTAGTTCAGCCAGTAGAGTTGTACGGCAAAGCCTCTTTCGCTCTCCTGCCTAGCCTGCTCCCAAAAAGTGATCTAAATGAACAGGTTTAACAATAACTGTTTCACGCTGGAGCACTGGATGAAAAAGAAAATTTTCACATTTCATCGTCAGCTCAACTCAGCTCAAAATCAGCTTTTCCACTTGAATTCTTGCACTCTACCAAACAGCGGT
The DNA here is from genome assembly GCA_021029165.1 of Cyphoderus albinus. NCBI lineage: Eukaryota > Metazoa > Arthropoda > Collembola > Entomobryomorpha > Paronellidae > Cyphoderus > Cyphoderus albinus. The sequence goes on along the minus strand of VYYJ01001325.1, from coordinate 21,244 downwards.
GTATGTTTTGCAGATTTCTCTCAGCATGAACGAACGAACTTGAGGCACATAGCGCAGCTAGAGCCATATATGAATGAGATTGCTTCAGTTTAGGGGGAAAAGTTAGTCGGCCAAGGTGACTCGAGTAGGTAAGTCTAACTTGTCAGTCAGTTAGTCAGTTAAAAAGATTCATTTTTTTCTTTCGACTAGATGAAACTTGTTATTTTTATGTATTTTATGCAATACACCTGCTTATAGTGCCCCGGTATAGAAACACCGTGTTTGTGGTGTTCAGGTTAATAGCGGAACCGTGTGTTCATCTCATCCTTAACCCAGAGGTTATTTTCAGCTATATGGAACATAATTTCACTGCCGTAATTTTCATTCATAATAATAATTGTGCTCAAGGAGAAGCACTCACTCGTTTCTCGCTGATCCGACCAGTCATCCATTCATTCATAATGCAAAGTGGAGAAACATTTTTTTGCTTCCTTCTTTCACTCGTTCGGATTGTTTGTTGTAATACATTTTTCAGAGTCAATAAATGGATGATGAAACTTGTTATTTTTATGTATTTTATGCAATACACCTGCTTATAGTGCCCCGGTATAGAAACACGGTGTTTGTGGTGTTCAGGTTAATAGCGGAACCGTGTGTTCATCTCATCCTTAACCCAGAGGTTATTTTCAGCTATATGGAACATAATTTCACTGCCGTAATTTTCATTCATATCATAATAATAATTGTGCTCAAGGAGAAGCACTCACTCGTTCCTCGCTGATCCGACCAGTCATTCATTCATAATGCAAAGTGGAGAAACATTTTTTTGCTTCCTTCTTTCACTCGTTCGGATTGTTTGTTGTAATACATTTTTCAGAGTCAATAAATGGACACTCGATATGTTGTCGTGAGCTGTGTGTAGGTAACGTAATCGCCTATTTCTCATTCCCGTTCTTTTTTATACTTAGCTCTACTTTAGATAGAAGGGAGCAGAGAGTGAGCGACTTTACGTAAGTTGAATTTATTGACGAGGCGGAGGTCACCAATTTATTTTTGGCATTTTTCTTCTTTCTTGGGAAGTAAAAGTCAGAAGACGATAAAATAAACGATAGGGGATGTACGTACGTATCCAACGAGCCAGACTGAGTGAAGGAAACTTTTTAGGAGCAAATTTTCTTATTCTTGACTTCATGACTTGAAGAAATGACTTGGGTGATGTACACAGAATACAAAAAAGTGGGAAAGAATAAAAAATATTATTGACTGGGCTACAGGGGTATGATGATGCCTAGCAATGGTCAGAAAGTTTTTAAGTTTCGAAACTAAACTGTGAAAGCAGTTTTGTACGCTTTAGTACACACTCACGATGCACGTTGTGTTATTTATAACGTCTGTCTCACTAGATTCATTCACATACCTCTTGAACAACAGCAAAAAATTAGTTGGCAAGATGCATAATGCAATTTAGCTAGACACATCACCAAGAAATAAATACATTATATAAATACCACCTTCGGAGATAACATGGGAAGACAAAGTACATAACTTTGCTATTTTTCTAAAAGCTCAAGTGAGTTTATCAAGAGAGGTTTGTTGTTGTTTTTGCTTTATAATGGACACCCCACTAAACTTTTCCCATTTTCAGTTATGTGAATGTGCCCTATGTCATCAAGATGCGAGTCACTATCTTTTTGGCTCATTTCTTTCTCTCAACCCAGCAGTTAGTTTTGCCATCATCATTGTCGTTTATTTATGTGTACACAATTTTTTTCGGTGACTCATCATCATCACATCACATCGCCAACATCATAGCCTTTCGCCACTTCATCCCATCCCAAAGTCTCTTCATTTTGATTTTCGGTTCGTCCACCATTTTTCTAGGTTTGGCCAGGCTTTAGCTATTTAAGTAATTTGACCAAAGCGATAAATGTACAGGCGAAAAGTAAAAAAGGTACAAGACAATAGTAAAATAGCAGAGATGGAATGCGTTTTTGCCATACTCTTGAATGTCGTAATGGGTCGTGTCGCGAGGAAGGGAGATCAAAAGGAAAGAATTTAGAAAACTTGTTCCTTTATTTCACAAGCACCATCAGCCAGCCACCAGAAAAGCTGCAAAACATTCACTCACGAAAATGATGATAGAGGATTTTATTGGAGGCGACAAGGAAAAGTCCTTCTTTCAGCTAAAAGTTGATCGGAATATGGATGGGAGTTTACGTACATGCATAAATAACAAGAGTGAGAAAAGGATAGGAGCAAACGATGCGATCTTTGAATTACTCAACATGGTCCACATAAAGGAGATGAGAGAAGAGACTGCTGCATGCTGCTCCTAGCACCGAAGCATATTTTATTTTTTCTTTCGTCGTGTCTGCACCGGTATCGGTCATTGTGAATTCAGCTCGCGTCAACTATTGAATCATGATTGTATTTGCTTGCACATTCATTCACGTGACATTTTCCAGGGGCATCCTGGACTGAGTTGAGTGGGCTATGCTTTGATAGAGATGGGCATATCGAAAGAGCGCAAGAAAATAATAATGGATGGTGATAGAGAGAGGGAATGGAAAAGGATGCGGCATCAAACAAGCATCGCATCGCAGTCAGGAAATGACGGAAAGGAAGGAAGGAAAAGGGAAGTCTTTAAGGAAAAGGCACGTCTAACACATTTATGTATATATCGCAGTCATCATCATTCTCATCACCATCAACATCTTTTTTTCGTCGTCGTCATCATTTGGAATGGATAGTCTTTGGTGATTTCGTTAAGCAAAACGGTATAAATATTTCCTTCCTCTCCTCTCGTCACCAATTGCTAAAAGAATTGGAAATGGAAAGAGGGATCTCCTGCGGATGTTCAGATGATGATGATGATGATGACAGTGACATGAACATAGATTGTCAAGATATGTTTGTATAGGTATAAAAATATATAAAAAGAAATGTAGATATGCATCTACCTTCGTTAACGTTCCACTCAGAAGACAACAGAGCAAATAAGCATGCATATCGTCTCGTGTTCGCTTATCGAGTAAAAAATGTGTGTATGGAAATTTAGAGAAAATCATCCATGCATTAATAGTTGTTTGAGTGTAAGTGTACACTCGTTCGTCAAGAAGGACAAATTGAGCATCGTCATCGTCTTCTTCATCAGCAACAAGAGAAGAACATTCTTGCACAATTTCATTACACATGAATTATTTCGTTTCGTTTTTAAACAAACTCGAATGTGAAACGATCATCATGTAGTTTCCATCCACATAAAAATAGGAGAGGAGAAAATGTGTGAATGATTTTCTCTTTTTCTTTCTCTCCTTTTTAAACTTAGACAAGTTGACGAACGAACGGAAATAAGCTTTCTTACTACTGCAGTGGTTTGGGGTTCTTTGATAAATGGAGAAACACCTCAGTTGTCGTGTCTGTTTGCTGATGTGTGTAAATGTGTGAGTGTGTAAACATTTTTATGCATTCATTTCCGTTTATATTGGAAGGAAGAGAAACATAAAAAATCTCGTCGCGTTTGCTTCACTTGCCATTTTTACACTTGACTGTGCGAGAAGAATGACGGATGTGTGGTGTTGATAAAATTGGATGCGTGGAGCTCATTCAGGCGGTTTGTGAAAACACACACGACAAATCATTGGAGGGATGTTTGAGTCTGGTGATTATTATGATTTTTTAGTTTTATTTTCCAGTAAAAGTCAAGTCAGGTTTTAGATTGAAGTAGTTTCGTGAAGAATATTTTTAAGCGTTATTATAAAAGGAACGTACGTTTGTTTCTGAAAATAAATTGAAGGGTGCAGCAATTTTTTTTCTTGAAAACACTGAACGCATTGAGAAAGAATAAATTGAACAACTTAATCAATTTCAGAATGAATTTTGACTCTCAAAAAATGCCAAGATTGGTTTATTGCCCCATACTCAAAAGTGCACCCACTCCACAATTTCCAACTTTCAATTAGAATATGAAAAGATACGTAAAAATGCAGTAGCGTATATTATTTGATGGTTTTGACGCAACTTTCGAAGTTTCCACAACTAAAAATGTCAAGCACAAACCAGATCCCCCTTTCATTGATTATCCAGAAACCTTAAACATAAATAAACTCATTGTGTATGAGACGAGAGTGTGGAAGTCATCATGTCATTATCATTTTCTCAAGTCAGTCATGAGACTGCATAATCAAGGTACGTGTACACAAATTGAGTGCACAAAGGTTGGTTGGTAAGTTGGTAAAAAAAATCTGGTATAGAGCGGAATAAATTTATCCAGCGAGGAAGACACAGTTGTTTTGTAGAGAACAAACTGAAAACTTTTTTCTGCATAATATGTGAAATGCATTCATTTGATTATCATGATGATCATCATGATTATGATTATGATTGCATCCGTAATAACAAAAGGCTGAAAATGTGACGTTGTGACGTACATTTTGTAAATTGAACGTGAGCAACTTATTTTATTCTTGTGCTTGGCTGGAGCATAGGAAGCAAGTGCATTATATGATAATAAAATAAAATCTTATTCTTCGCCAGCACCACCACCAACAGCATCACATTTGAATAGAGGCACACATACCAAATGAAGCAGAAGTGAAGAGCAGAGCAACAAGCAGAATCTTTAATATAACAAATATATTATGACGTGTACAGAATATTTTTGGCATTTTTTGCTCTCTCCTACAACACAGCACCAAAGTTTTCTTCCCATCTTTCGCTCTCTTCTGTTCTCTGACAAGAGTTCATTTTCGTTCAATAACGCCGGGGCTGCATTTGCATTCGCATTCTCTGACAAAGACACGGTCGTTTGCTCGTTTCATTTCTAGCGTCATATCGTGGACTTTATTCTATTGTTGTGCAATCGCATCATCAGCACACAATTCCCTTAGAGTTCGTTAAAGCCATGGATGCATACAAAATATGCATAACATGGGATAATATATTTTTACTACTTGCACGATCATCACAGCTTCATCGCCAACTCCATCAGTCTGGCATAAGGCAAGGCTTAAACCATAAAAATAAAAATAAAAGCAGGCAATAATATAAATATTAAACAAACTGTGTGCGAACGAGAGAAGTCAATAATAGAAGGTAAAAAAGCACTTGTCATTTTTGACTTGTCTTGGAGGATTCCATTTCCATTTCATAACCCAAACGCCGTTTCAGGTCACAAGTAGCGTAAAAATTACTATTGTTTGTCATGTAATAAAGCTAAAGCTGCGTTGAAGATGATGAGAATAATGCCTAGAGTGATCTATTTCTGTCAGATATTTTTCCCGCTGATATTAAAATTATGACTAGTTATTTATTACTGTACTGGCATTTTGGTGGCGTCGTCGAATGTGGCGATGATATAATAGAAAAGAAATGCCTTCGAAAACGATCTGATGGTGATCACGGGTTATTACGTATGTACAGGGTGTGAGTAGCGGCCTAATAACGGCACGGGGAAACTGAGAGATATGAATTGAAGGATGATACGTAGGAAATAAAAGTTGATTTGCTGAGTTGCGTTGTGTGCCACGAATAATAAGTACAAACACAAACAGAAGTGTGAAGGTGGCAAATGTGATGATGTAATGAAATGAAGGTGACATATTTTAGATGTCTGTCTTTTTTAGGCGATGCGGAACAAAAATATTATATTTGGAATGACTATAAGCGTACCTTCAATGGCATTGCAAGATCCCAGACCACAGAAGAGTGTCCTTTGTGACGGGAGGTGACGATGATGAAAATGAACTAGACTATAGAATTGCAAAAGAAATGGTGTTTTATTGTGGATACCAGCTTTTATACTTTTTTCAGAGAGACCTCGTTTTGTGTAGACTACTGCGTGGAATAATCTTTTATTTCCCAGGCTGCGCAATGTTTGACTGTGCGTGTGTGATGTTATGATGATGATAAAGATGATACTTGACACGATCGTTGACATTTGATACCTCAGCCGTGTGTCTAGTTTAAGCTTTCTTGAGCTTCTAATATTTGATGCTGCTACACTGCAGTAAAAATGCAGGGGTCTTCCTGGAGCTCTAGAAGAATTTTTAGAACACTGGAAAAGTAAGACGAGACAAGTAAAAAAGAACAAGACACAAATTTGAGAAAAATAGATGACAAAGATTGTCTGTAGGAAGGAAAAGCCGAAATGTCGGTAGAGAGGTTATGGTTGTACTACTGCAATACCTGTATCAAGCAAACCAACTTTGTCATCATCATTATCATCGTCAGTATCGAATTTTTGAAGGTAACATCGTCGCCGTCATCATTGTAACTTCACAAGACATCACATCATCAGATTACTCTAAGGAATTGTCGCTCCTCTGCTTCTGCTTCAGTCAAGTCACACTCCATCCAATTCACTAATGCTCACTTCGGTTGACAAGTCAGCTTTGATCAATCAAATTTCCTGCTAAGCGTACTTTTCTAGAAAAGGTTAATTCGACAAATCCCTCCAGAAATTTGACACGTTTTGAAAAAAATTGTAAATCAAGAGCCTAAAAATATCCACAATTGTTGACAAGTTCTAATCTAAAATATTTTATTTTATAAGCTTAATAATGATGATGAATATGATGTATGATGTAATCAAATAACTATGCCTTTATAATAAAGTTAATGAATCAGAGCAGAAATGATAATAGAGAAGAACATAAAAAATATGATGATCTCAACATGTTCCCATAAACATGTTTCATTATTATTATCAATGACATAACACTCAGAAAATGTTAAACACTGACTGACTTTGTAAAATAACGTTTTTGTCTCTGATATTTTTTACATTTTTGTCTTGTCGTGACAATTTTATTTTAGTTTCTGATTGCGCAGTTTCTTAAATAACGAGATTAGCATGACAGAAAAATGTCTCACTCACTCAACAACAGGCATCAAATGACATGACAGGAAACAAGTCAAGTAAAAAGATTGTTGCTGGTGGAGCATACCTAATTGGTTGGTACTTCAAACTTCAACCAGCTTCAAATTTTACTTTTATTTTTACTTTTATTTTCTCAGAGTGCACTTCATTATTTAGAATGGCGTGGAATATGTCTTCCAAGACATGCATTGCATGCCCTTGATGTAAAATTTAAGATAATTCCCTTTTCCAGCGTTACTTTTATGGTCTAGCATAAATTTTTCTCTTCGAGAGAATTTGATCCTGTTTGTATTTCCTTTTCCCATTTAATGGATCCAAAGTGCACATTACATGACAGTGTGCAGAGTGCAGTGCAGTTATTCTCAGAAAACATTGATTAAGGTTAGTGTTAGTGCTGTGGTATATCGAAGAATGTGTTTTTCAGCAAAACAAAAATTCCCTTATCCTCTTGTATCATCACATTATTCCGTATTTTTATGATGGAATGGAAATGATATGATGACAATGTCTCACGTAATGCTCTTCTCACTGAACTCATCTAGTTCAAAGTGCACGAGTTCCTTTATTCATGCAATGGGACCGCCACTAAAACAGTGAAAAAGTAACTAATGTTCTTCTGGGGTCGATTCGCTTTTTCCAGTTGCGTTTCACTACACCGATATCACCAGCAGCATGCTGCAAACGGAAAGTCAGGCTTCGTTTTTACATTTTTGAGACATTTTCTTTTCCATCTATTCTCTAAGTTAAGCAAGCAAAGTAAAGCACCATGTCGTTCGTGTCTCTTCTCTGCGGTTCTAAAAAGGAGGAGAAGCACGGAAGTAGACACTTATCTTGTAAATAAAACCCTTGTAAGTAAATTAAGTTAAAAATTACCATTCCCCTTTTCCTCTCTGAGTCGTTGATAGTTTTGCCCTTTTCCTCCCTCCTCGCTTCGTTTACTGCTGGAGAGGAAAACTGGAGGATGATGAGCTCCGAACAAGAAATTGTACAATTTTTGTGTCTCTTTGGATTTTTCTCTCCCTCCTCGTCCCATTTCTCTCCTTTTGAATATCATCACAAAAAGTTCCGATGAACTTTTTTGTTTAATTCAGAAAAAAATGTGTGCACCAGCGAGAACGACAATGGGACGGGAACGGTATGGCAGGCAATGGCAAAGTTTGAGACTCATTTTTCCAGTGTAGCGTGCAATGCAATGTCAACTGACTGCTTCCTTTACTTCATGCAACTCGAATGCGTAAAACTCTGAAAAGTCTTCCTCTTGTCTTTGGATTATCAAAACTTTTTCTAGTTCACCCCCGCCACCGCCAACGCCACCCTCACTCTTCATTTTATTTCGTTAGTTAGTTACTTTAGTTTTAGCTGAATACATTTCTCTGTGTGGCACATTTATAAATGAAATGACATTAGGAAAAGTTTGTTAACATTTTTTCCGTAAAACAGAAAAGAAGTTGCTGTGAAGCACACGTTAACTCGTCTGACAGCACAGGGCGAGACTTTTTTCTCCTTCAAAGTTGTAATGAAATTGACAGATGCTAACTACAGCACCAGGATGCCTTCCTTATTTACACTTTCACAAGATCCATAACATAACCCAAGAAAAGCAACATTTTATACATAGTCAAAATCTAGTATAAATTCCGTTTTAAATAGTATTACGTAAGCCAATAAAAAGTTATTTTAGAGCCTAAAAATAGAAACTCATTTAATTACTGTTTTTATAGCTTGCATAACCTCTTTCAAACTTGCACTATTTAAATTACTGCCTACTGCCCACACAAACTCAGTTATTCCTTTTAACTATCCTCTTCTACTGCAAAATGCAAAAAGATGTTGCAGGTACTATTACACAAACAGCAATGGTACATTTCAATACACTTTGCATTACATTCAATGCCAATAAATCTCCGTAATACTAAATTAGTGGATGCCCTCCCAGTCGTAATAAAACTAAACCAAAACCAAAGTGACTTCCAAAAAATGCTCCGTATAAATAAAATCGACTCGAGACATCCCATCTATCCATGTGAAAGCTTTAAAAATATTTTAAAAGTGAAAGCCAGCCCACTATCGCATTATTGCTTTTTCTGAACCAATTGCTACAAAAAGGAAGCCACCACGGCATTAAAATCCCATCCAAAAATATTTTCACGTTTCATTCAACTCACTCACTGAGTCCTTGCATTGTTGTAGATACAAGATACAAGCGCAAAAGGGAAAATTATTCCTTCTCTTCTTTCTATGCGGAGTGATTTCCTCGCCAAAACCATGAACAACAATGGCAAACGCTGAGCTGAGCCGAGCAATCTAAACCAACGAAGCAGTTCAAAAAATTCTTTCCTCTGCTCTTGCGAGTCGCGACAACCAAAACAAACTTGATAAAATATTACTTCATAAAGTTGCCAACGAGCAAAATGCAGCCAGTGTTACGGACACAAATACTAAGTAGTATTTTGTATATATGTGCATTATTATTATGACCATTATTATTATTGCACCAGCCAATTTCATGTCAAAATGGTTGGTGGTACGGAACACTGCTTTCTTTTTCAGTGGACTCGCGGCTCTCTTTCTCTGTCGTTTTTGTAGCTGTAGCCAACCAGCAAAAACGATTACAGCTCCGGCATAAACACAAGCTTTAGAAAAAATTCTTCATATCTATTTACTTTCCACAATATTGTCTCGTTGTCTAGTCGTTTCTGTCATCATCACAAACCAGTGCCCATACATTTTTATAATAATAGCATATAGCAAACATGAACGAGCTCAAGCTCCAGGTTCTTGGTACTTGGTTCAATTTCGGTGTGTGCACTTAATATTATATAATGCTCCTCTTACTCACTCACTGCCACATGTATGTAGACTTTAACCGTTTACCGCATTCTAGTATCGAATATCATTCTTCATAATTGAGCTCAGTACAATTTTGAGCAAAACACCAAGCAGAAAGGAGCAAGAAGGGGTGTACAGTTGTTTTTTGTGGTTATTACCAGATTGGATTAAGTTGAGCAGAGTCCAGTCCAGTCCAACTGTTGTTACTTTACTACCAACAAAACCATTTCACTCACAGCGCAGTCCTGTTCCTTCCAGACATTATTGCGGTCATAATATAATATTAGGGCAGATTGCTCCTCACCCACTATACTCGTCTTCGTCTTCAACATTACAACCAAAACACATATGCTTTCTTCGTTTGGTGATATTTTGGTCATTGGAAAAACCTAGTTTTCTCTTTTTCCCCTTCCTTCTTCATTCTTTTTCATTTTTGTCGTAGTTTATTGACACGCCAAGTGAACGCTTGCTGCTTACAAACAACCATCGACTTGGACCAGTCCATTCTTATTCATTGTCTATTTTGTTCCAGCTATCAACCAAATGTCTTCTGTCTCCTTGTTTACTTTTAACCTTAATTTAAAAATTGTGCAACTTTTATTTCGATTACATCGCATTGCATGTGACTCAGGGAAAACTTGGAAAACTTTGTACTTCTGTCCGTGTCGCATCGTAACAGACAGGGTAGACTAATTGTTGATGTGGTAAGACGAGCACACGTAGATTCCTTTGACTGCATTTTCCTTGACTGTGTTTTTCATTTTTGGGTTATCTGATGTTGCTGCATGATAAAATAAAGTTTACGTATGACTTGTCAGAGGAGAGGTTGTATTGGCATTATATTGTGGTAAAAATGTGGTGTGAGGCAAGTCAATATACACACAGCACAGAAATGTAATATTTTCTCCCTAAAAATAAAACAACATTGGTTTTGTAAGTATGCTTGAATGCGTACAAAAATGGATGCATGTTCAAAAACCGTATGCATGCGAGATTCGATTTTTCTTTGAACCTAAACTCCCCCGTTGTTGTTCTCCGATCTTTTTTGCATGACAGGGGAGTAATTCGAGGTAATAGAAGTAATAAACCCGTACTTTATTTTATTTATTACTATTTTTGTGGGCAAAAAATATCATCTAATATCTTCTCCCTGCAACATATATGTGCATTTACATTGTTTCTGTTCGTCCTCCTTGATGTTGTTTCATGTGTCGTTATTATTGCATTATTGTCCTCGTCATCACTTTCCTAAATATAAACATACTAACAATCCAAAATACACTCCTATTTTTGTGTTATTGTCTGATCCCCTGGAACATTTAATGGGGAAAAATAAAAGTTGCACATAGTCACACGCGACATTCCCTTTTTGTAAAAATACAACAGTGGAAGTGGAGTGAATGCAGTCAGCGTGTGCAGCAGTGGCGTGATGATGTTTTGTCAGAATATTACTTTTAGAGAAGAGAAAATGACAATATATTCTGGGGGATTTATTATTTCCAGTGAGACCACTACAAAACCGTATTGTCATTTCTTTTTTTGGTACACTTGCTTCTCCTTTGCTTGCAACATTTTTTTTTCAGTTTCACAATAAAATTGTCTCTTAATTCTCGTTCTCCTACGTTATGTCACTCCTGTTCGTTATGGTCAGTTCAGCAGAAGGACGGAAGGACAGGGCTGTCTACTGGCTGCAGGCCTGCCTTTCTTCCTGTGTTACATCACAATCTTGCATGTAATATTTATTTATGAAGGAAAGTAGAGGAAAAAATACATGGAATGAGAAGGAATCAAGGTACTTAGTTGAGAATTGAGACCGGCAACACTGGAGAGAGTGAAGAAATAAACGCTTCCAACTTCCAAGTGAACTCAGTCTTCGTTTTTGTATTGTATTGTACAATAGTCATAGATAGTATCGTGCGCTAACTTTTTTTAAATAGTAGAGTAGCGGGTATGGATTGAGTGACTCATTTTCTCTCGTGAAAGGAAAAACCCATATTGATCCTATTTTTATAAACGAAAGGAGAAAAAACGCCTTTCACGAAACCTTTTTATATTTTTCATGTGGATAGTCAACCGCAGTTTCACTGTAACAACTAAAGCGTTCCTGCAAAAGACGTTTCTCACAGTATACATACACACATTTCTGTTTTGCTACTACTATCTAAATAAGCCAGTTTTACTAGGCTGCTGGTTTCAGCCATATTAAATAAATAAAGCGAGCGAGCGAGAAAGCTAAACCAAACCTAACCTACTACAATATTAGAAGGCTGCCTACCTTTAGAATCTCCTTTTCTTTTTTCTTTTGTGTATTCGCTGCACTGCTGCATTCGAGTATAACGATAATAATAACGTACGAACTATAAACATATGGGGAGGCGGTGAGTGTCTTTTCTTTCAGTTTCACATGTTTCAGTTGCTTGCGTGGTATAATTTTTTTGTCATTCTAGACAGGTACATACAAATCTATGTAATACTTAATTGTATGGCTTTTTGGTGTACTGGTTCACTCACTCCAACAACTGGCCTCTGTGCTCTCCTCAAGAATTTTGTCCTTTTTTAGAGAGAAATGGCCGAGTATTGGCATTTGAATGCAAAATGTTTTTCTAAATATGCCTGTATAAAAAAGCCGGTAAAAAGTTTTCTTTCTCTTTTTTGAGATTTTTGTTGACGTTTGTATGCGGTGCATGCGGTGGCATGCCCACTTGAACGACCTGCACCGACCCTCTGTGTGCATGTAAGTCCATTCATTATATATTTTTAGAAGTGAAGCATGTTCAAAGTAGGTTGGGAACAGTAGAACTATGCAGCAGTAGTATCTGTAACAATAAAAACGAAAGGAGAGAAGAGAAAGCCATTTGAACTTTTCAGAAATAAAACTATCTTGTGTTTCTGTCCTCTCGTAGAGTTTTTTATTCTTTTTTGTTAAACTGTTATTGTTTGTTGTTTGGGTAGAATGGAATGGAAAAAAGAGAACGAGAGAAAAAGTTTGTTGCACTACTCGACTCAACTCTTCGTAACTCACAGCACACCAGTTATTTTTGATCGTGTAAAAGCAACTTTTCTACCCATATGTCCCTTTGGAAAAAAAAATTAATTCAAAAGTGTTGCCTTGTTAGGTCGGGAAGGATGCAGACTATTTATACGTAAAACCTATTTCTCTTTACTCAGGGTATAAAAACACGATTAATATTTTATAGTGTGTTGGAAGCTATTTAAATTATGTCTGCGATGGAAGAAAAGAGGCACGCTACACATGGAATGATTTATGCATATCACTGAAGGTGGGTGTTGCTTTTCTGACAGTGGCTCATGTGTGCCTACCAAGACCTAATAAGCAAAATAAAAGAAAAATAATGAGTAGTTGAAACATTTTGGAAAGTGAAAGCAACCGGCCAACACGCGCTTTCAACTGATTACAAAACAAAAAAGTATGTACAGCTGCTGCGCAGTGTTTTGTAGTTGTATTTGCACATGAATTTACTATTATTGTTTTTGTACTTTACTTTCGCACTCTGGCACATGCCTAAGTATGAACAAAGTACAATCCTTTTACTAAATAAAATGAAATTTTCTTAATGCTTATTTACTTTCTCTTTCCTCTTTATGGCAATTCGTCAATTCCGCTTAAGCTGCTTACGGCTTTTGCTGTAATTAAAAATATATTTGTACCACGTACCTAGTGACAGAGACGTTTTTATGTTGCTCGAATCAAAATGGAAAAGGAGAACAAGAAATGAAATGAAATATGTCCACTTTTTTCATTTACTTTTACCAACTAAATGCATTGTATAACATTTTGAAATTGTTCACCAGAGTAAGCTGCTACAGTTTACGTTTTACGAAGAAGCCTGTTGTATACAATGTGTTAAGGAACGACTCATGGACAAAGTTTACTTTTCAAACAAAATATTTTGAAAAAATAGTATTATAAACGTGTAATATAAATATGTTGGCAATAAGTAAATTCAGAAGCACATACAACATTTTCATCTCTTCTTTGCTTTCTCATATGAATGTAAGAGCTTTTTTCAACTGCATAAAAAGTTTTTCCTTCTTCCTTTTAGTTTATAAACGGGCCGTATAATACCCGGCGTTCTTCTCTCTCCATTCCTTCCTCTGTCTTTCCGTCTCCACTAATAAAGTCTCATTGTCATACTGTTGCGCTTCAAACTTGATTTCCTTGATTCGCTCTGCCGGCACCATTACACCCTGAAAAGAGGAAATAGAAGAAAAAAGAAAGTGTTTATATACACATGATATCTTACAAAGAGCTGAACTGTTTTAAAACATGCAATCTTCTACTATGATTCTACAATAAGCAGAGTGGAGTTGTAGATTGTCAGTTTAGTATACAATATTTTGTATAGCGGTAGCTTCTTTCATTTCATTTCACTTATTTCGTTTTCGTCCAATTTCCAAAATTTTCTTCTCTTTTTTACGCCATGTGTGAGTCGTCAGTCTCACTCAATTGTGAATGTGGCGCATTTACTTCTGAAGTTCTTAAGCAAAAGGTTTCAGGGCTCATAACATTTTATGCCTTTACTTTTTCCGTCCGCCATTTCTTCAGATCGTAAAGATGTGATGTGCAAAGTAGACAAAGTATGAATGCAGAAAAAAATAAAAGGGGGAAACACTACGAGTTGATCACAAAGAATCAAGCTGACTCCTTCCAAGAAAGAAGAGAATGGAACTTTAACATGGGAAATCTGAAAACAACAGTTTATCTGTTCTGTGCTCTATATCATGCTCTTCATAATACAAATGTTCTTATGTCATGACATGGTGCACCGAAAATGATTATTCAAACTTACCCCACACTACTAAACGTTTTTGGCTCGTGGTGACTGTCATCAAAGTATATTTCTGACTAAGGACGGCAAAGGTTGCATCGATAAGAGTGACGCAATCACGAAAAGAAGGCACAATTTTTTGAATGCACTAAAAGGAATGATACTCAACTATATTATAATATAATAAATATTTTTTACAGTTCTACTTTTTTTATTTTGTCGGTGTATCTGAGTCATAACTGTGTATATTATATGTGGAACAGAGAATTTATAAAAATATTCTTGCCAAAAAAGAGAGTCAGAAAGTGTTAATTTTCTAAGTTATAAATTGTACAACAGCAGTAGCACAGCAGCAGCAGCAAACTGAAGACGAAGCAGTGAGAGAAAAAAGTATAAAAAAGGAAATAGTAAATTGTCAGCATATTTTACGATTATGTCAAAGTTTCTTTTCTCATTTCTTAACTCTGCTTTCCAGTTACAGTCACAGCAGTTAGGCGAAGTGCAGTTTGGTCGGTGTGCGTTAAAAATGAATACATGAACAAGCAAACTTCTACACAGGCTTCGTTTTTTTTCGACTAGAAACATTTGTTTGCACATAAAAAGTACACTTTCATTTTTTATTGTTACATACAAAAATATTATTTCAGAACAAATTTACTCTTCCGCCTGTGCGGATCCCATTTTTGATATATTATAATGTTCAGGGATCCACCTTGTAACGAAACCGTAACACTGTTCACTCTGCAAAGCGCCATAATCGTGTTTATCTAAAATTCAATGAAACATAAAATTTGTTTGATAACTTTGGGAAAAAAGTTAACGAAAAATTATAGTACATGGGCGTAACTTGTGTCAAATTTAAATTGTTGATTATTACATTTTTTTAAACTGCATTGCAACATGACACAAAGATACTAAACAAATTCCTTCCAAACATGTGGACATGAAAAATGAAGACAGAATTTTACAGCTTCAGTGTTTTCCCTATTTCGTATGCAAAACAAGGTTGGGCTAGACATGATTTTTGGTTGGTTTGTTTGTTGAAACAAAATGGATGCATAAAAATAAGTTGCATGCAATGCAATTATCCATTCCTTCAACGACTCACTCATCTGGATAAATATACAATAAAATAATAATGGCTCAGAAGCCAAAGTGTTGCTTCAAGTTCGCACAGCTTGGTGGGACGTATGTACGTGTTGAGCTGTCGCATAATATAATAACATTTTTCGGGAGTAAAAATACGTGCATAAAAATTGTGCTGATGACGGAGTCTTCAGGCCACATAGAGAGTAAATATTTTACACGATTTTTCAAAATAAAAGAAAGCGATACATTATTAGGGAGACACGACTGAATCATGAATGGAAGCAAGCAAAGGATGAATCAGCGAAATAAAACATGCATTTAACAAAAAGATGTGATGTCTAGTGATTTATTTAAAGACTTTACATCTTTTTGTAAACTTTTAACAAGCGCACAGGAAGAAGAGTAGAATGGGTCCGGATATCTTTCAGGAACATACATTTTTCCAGAGACTAACTGCACAGTATGTCGAGTGTGTATTGTGTGTATCAACGACTACTGACGATGATACTGTCTGATGATATATGGCTTTTGTGATACACTCCTTCTTGCTTCAAATTTCTGGTGAGCTTTGTTTATTTACATGGAGGAAGAGGAAGGCAGTACAAAAGCTAACTGCTAGAGAAAATAGTAAAAAATAAATAATACCCGTAGTTATCATCATCAACGTCGTCGCGGAGAAATGAGCAGTCAGCTGCCTTCATTAGTATATGGAAGGCACCCATAAGTTTTTACAGATAACCCTTTGATTGTTTGCATGTCGTCTTGTCGGAGCCCGGAGAAAATCATAAAAACAACAAAAAGGGCATTAAATATATGGCACCGTCCCGTCCCCTTTCATTTCCCGGAATGAAATGAGTGAGCAATGAGCAATGCTCAGCTGTTTCGCTGGAATTTCCATAAATAATGAGCCTTTCCAGAGCTTATCGACTTTAGTGCAGCCCAGTCGTAGAGTCCGAAAACATAACGTCACTATAATAATTCATAATACAAAATGACAGTAGTGCTTATTCAGTCCGATCGCTCGCAGAGTTGACGTCTTTGATGTATTATTTATCGACGCTCATCATTCCCGTGAAGGACAAAAATAGAAAACAAAAGAAGTAAAAAAACTCTTTTGCGCCAATATATCTAGTTTGCCATCAATTTTCTTGGAAACTAGTTTTTAGCTGGAAGTGAAAAGTAGATATTTTATAGGACTGAAAAGTGGCACGAGCCAAAATCGAGTATGCATGGGATCTATCTCCAGAAAAATTTGATATTGGCAGGCATGGCACTATTTTTACTAGAAAAAGGTGGAGGTGTCAAATTTCCTTGTTTTGAATACAGCTACGTAAGTATTATACCCATGGAGGGAGAACGGTGTTTGTAAATAATACTTTGTAAGTGAGCGCGTGTGCCTCCCAACATTGCGCTGTTTGAAATATAGCCCAAGAAGCATAACCTCATCCATCTTGATCATAAAATGAGCTTTACTTGTTTTTACTCTGGTAGTTTCGTCGTAACGCAGTCGTCTCCTCGTTTATCTGAAAAGTACGAGAAACGCACCTCGGTGATCAATATAAATGTAAAACGAGTCATGACATGAGCTTGGCACAAAACTTGAATTTTTCAGCGGAAATTCAGTGTGCTACGCGTCACGGTACTTACCTGTGTGAAACGGAACAAAATAAGCACATTATTATTTTTAGACTCAATTCTTACCTTGTACCTATCTTGCATTTCACCTTACAGAAAAGCAAAATAAAATTAAATGAATGAAATTTGACATTTTGGTTTCAACATTGTCACGCGCGTAGGGTTACATTGAATGGACACTTTTTATCCGCTTACTCATATTTGTTCACCTGTTATAAGGCAAAAATATTGCATGTTTACGTGTCCCCTATCCATCCCCTGGTGAAAGTTTATTTACATTTTCAGCATGGGCTTCCATAATTATTCATGATAATTTCCCTGGAAAACCGTATCGTGACCAATCAAATGGACTTACCGTTCTCTGTATTAGGACACAATTATATATTCTTAAATGCTTTTAGCAACACTTTACGCTATAACGACTGTGTCATGTTTGACATTTACTGGCCCATTTTCGAATTCTAGGAAGCCTTAAATTAATCAGTTTGATTTCTCTTTAATTGAGTTACGTATTACAACTTCTGCGTTATATGAGAAACTGGTATTTAATAAATTTTTTGTCTCTTCTTTTTGTTTTTGACGAAAATTGCCACAGTTAATGTGGATTAAATGGTGTCTTTAGAAAGGTAGGACTAGTCTCAATTCCTGGAACATGCCAAGATAAATATTTGTAGCCACTAACAAGATTACACAACTTTAAGTAATTTATGAGCGTGGGTCTATTTTCGTATTTTATTTTATTTTAGTAACCCTTGCACTCTTGCTTGCTTTACAAATGTTGTCGAACATAATAAAGGTTCTTCGAAGAACTCATTTCCACAAAAACTATACAAGTAAACTATTTATGTATAAAATATGTATTTTAGTAGGTACCTGTATAAGCAAGCATAATAGACGCACTTTGAGCTCAAATCTTTTTTTCTTCCTGATTTCTTCTCCGAGTGCCCGTGAACTACTTTAATCAGAAAAAAACATACAAAGAAACACTTTTCTCTTAATGGATCATGTCAAACCGTCTAATAGACTTGGGATCGTCAGCGCCAACAACAAGCATGTCAATAATACTAATACAGATACATAAAACCTCTCCGTCCCACTTTACCATCTTTCATCATTTTGTTTCATGCACCACATCTTAAATTTCTGGTCTGTTTCGACAGTAAAAAATGATAATAAAAAGTAAACTAAAAGCGACATCACTGCGCTGCAGCAACAGAAGCATCAACAATATTTTGGACGGTTTTTCTCATTTGTGTCCATTACATTCTTTCCTGTTAACAAAAATGGATGTGATGAAGGATGGGAGAAGGAGAATTTTGGTATAGATTTCTCTCAAGTGAAATGAAGACATCTCTTCAGTTTGCTGACTGCTTACTGACCTTTCCCGTAAAAGTTTCGCATTAGTACCTGAATCTGAAGTTTACTAACGAATAGAGCGGCAGCGGTAAAATATAGTTGGGAAACTCACAAGAGACTACGTAACCTTTGATGAATGGTAGCTACAGAAGCATAGTAGAAATAACAAAAATCTTTTTGACGTTTGACACACTTTTGATTTCTCTCAACCAAAGCTAATCTATCAATAATGTATGAGGTAAGGAGAAAGGTCATCACAAGCATAAAAGAACATGAGAAAGTCAGTGAAACGAAAAATGACTAAAACCGCATGCATTGTTTGCAGATAATTGTACACGGAAGCGGCTTGTGTGCATTACTTTTTTATGTTAACGAGTGGGAGGTTTCAATTTCCAATTCGTCTTTTTTCTTTTTCATTCTAATCCACAGTTTGAGCGATCGCTTTTGTTCCCTTCGGAAAATAACAGTTTTAACTGGAATGAGTCTTGTACTAATACTTTACTCACTGGATAATGATACCTTGAGCTTTAGTTTGTCAAACTAGAACTGATGTGAATTAAATTGCAATACATTTTCGGATTACTTTGCCATTATATACATCAGGTTGCACTCCATCAGATCTCGTCTGCAGTTTTAATAATGCAATCGCTTTGATCTGAAAAGTTGGCTCTCGATGACGTTGAAATAAAAATCATGGTTTCAAACCGTTGACATAATTTGACAATGTTCAGAAACATGACGAATAACTTTCACTTTAAACTATTAAAATGAAATGCCCATTTCATTATACAAAAAATTAAGATTTATCATCAAGCACAAACCCATTCGATGCCAACTTCTTATCTCATATCAAATTTTACCACCCATGACGGCCAACAAATTCTTCTAGAAATTTCAATTCTATTACATCGCTATTATTGTTATTTTATTCAAGGAAAAATAGACGACATACTTGGCTTCAGAGTTTAGAATTTGTAATCGAATCATTTTGCCGCAAAGATGCATTCCTTAGATTAACCGAGTAAATTCGGGACAAAACACAAAGCAAAAACACAAAAGAAACTAAAATAAATATTGGCAAAATTGTGAAAATAAATAAATGCAAAAGGCACACCGAGTCTTCGAAACGATAAACTAAACTTCGCAACGCAGCCATTCATTCATTCACATGAAAATGATGAACGACCAGCGAGTCTCGAAAGCCAAAATAATCATCAACAAAACTTTTCCGTGTTTGTTGCTGGTGTGTGTGCAAATGTGCAACTTTCCTTTGGCTACTATCCACTCGTGTCGTTTCAGTAATACTTCCATTTTCCTTTAACAATGATAATGACAATAACAGTAATAATAATAATGCGACGCTGTATAAAAGGAATGTATGATGATACCCAGTGTCCCAAAGCCGTTTCCCTTTTGCTTTTCTAATTCTTCGTCTCTGCTAGCTTTTTTGTTGATAGCTATTTGGATGGAAGTCGTTGAAAATGTTTATTCATAAAGGGAGGCAAAGACTGAGCAAAACACAACAACCAACAGAGTGAGACGCAATGTATGTAGATTAACAATGAGTCCATGATTTGTAAAGAGCCATTAAAACCTCTCCACTTGAGAATTAATGATGACCTCCGAGCCACCGTCATCCTTACTTATTTCATTTCTTCTTTCTACAATATAAATATGCATGCAAAAATAAATGTTCTTTCTCTTTCCGAGTCTCTTCGTTTTTGCTCGAAGAAATTAAATGGAAAGACTTAGGTATTATTTTACAGTACGCTCATGCTGCCTGTACAGATTGAGACGTAGAGAAAAATCAACTTTACTTAGCTCAAACTCTCTCAAGATCATTATATTTCCATGAGAAGCAAAGAGTAAACTAAAAATCAGGCCAGTAAATGTAATAAAAAGAAAGGGAAAACAGAACGCCGAGTACAGAGAAGAAAATACTCATTTCAGTCGCTGCTGATGACGAAGATGATGTTATTAAGGGACGTCATCATAAGTGAACAACATCACGTTGCAGACTGCAGAGCAGAGAGAAGCCATTAAGA
This sequence comes from Cyphoderus albinus, assembly GCA_021029165.1. Taxonomy (NCBI): domain Eukaryota; kingdom Metazoa; phylum Arthropoda; class Collembola; order Entomobryomorpha; family Paronellidae; genus Cyphoderus; species Cyphoderus albinus. The sequence continues at coordinate 641 of VYYJ01001325.1, read as the reverse complement.
TTGAATGACTCAAGATCACAAAGTGGAGAACGGAGAGCGGATCTTTAAATAAATGAATTTTTGCTGAAGAGCAGAGGAGCTCATAAGAGGAGTTGTGCGGAATAAATATTATGTAGTGTATAGAATGTATACCTTCGCGGCTTCTGAAGCAAATAAGTCATCTAATTCATGATGATACACACAACTAATGGGTTCATACATTGAGCATTTTAAAAGTTTAAATACTGCACTCATCGTCATCAGAGAACGTGGTGCTGTTTGCTCCTACGTACGTTTGAGTGCTTCTTGTCTTGTCTTCGAGAGTATTTTTTCTTGTCATTTTACACTGCGCATTGAGTGACTTGCCCAGCCTCTCACAAAAGAGCAGGCAAACAGCGTTGTTATTATTGTCTAGAGGCTGTAACAATAACGGTGGCCATCTAGCCAATTCAAAAGGCAATTTATTAATAGAGAAAAACCACTGAAGTGACTAATAGCTTGTCACTTAAAAGAAGTAAATACAATTTTTATTTTCATTAATATGGACACAAAAAGCCGTTAAACGGACGTTGCACGCCTAACACACAAAATACCGTTTGCGTGTCTCCGCTTTCATTTTTCTGTCAATTTAATGTGTTTCTTGTTTATTGTATGAAATTTTT
>VYYJ01001324.1:0-32514 GCA_021029165.1 Cyphoderus albinus | reverse complement strand
AAGTTGGTGACTTTTATATCAGACGATATTTGTACCACAGACTAATCTTGTAAAGAGAAATTCAATTGTCGAAGCCGTTTTTTGAGACACTCTAAATTTTGCGAGAAAATCCAGTTTTTTGCACAAAATTATTTTGTCTCCAAATCGGCTGAATTTTTTATTATAAACAAAAGTCAACACGGGAAAGTTGACAGTAACCTCGGATTTTTAATATGGATTACCAATTTCGAGAAAATGCAATTTTAATTCTTCGTCAAAATCTTTTTCATTTTTTACTACAATTTTTTTATTAGACAATATTCAATGTTCGCTCCGATACAAAGCTTAGCCTGGAGGTAATTTAAGCAAGAAAACCCGACAAAAAATTTAAAGCAGGTTTATTAAAATTACTAAATTAAACAGTTTGATGAAAGAAGACCCCCCGTTCTATCTGTAATAAATGCGTAACCCGTCCATATTAAACGTTTATTGCAATTAATGACAAATTATTAAAACTTTGACCTTAAAGTAAACTAAATAAAACTACACTAGACTAAATTGACAACTCCGATGGAATTGGTTTCACAGTAGAATTAGACAACGTCTTGGTCAAACGAATCAAAATCAAGGTCATGAACATCACTTGTATACACGTGTGGATCTACTGGAATCACATTATTATCCCCATACATGACAAAGCTGAAATCCAGATCGTTATCGTCATCCAGAGCCCCTTGTTCCAAGTGCAAATCATTTTCTTCCTCTTCAACAAACTCATCGTTCTCACCACCGTTTGAATTAGTAGCAACACAGGGTGACGATGTGACTGGCAAATCGTCTGCTGAACATTCGTCCTCATCATCGTCATTATCTGTCACTGGTATCTATCAAAGTAAGGTGACATTATGACAAACAAAATCATACTTAAATGGTATTTTTAACATGGTAGGTCAGACCATCTGAATATAAATAAAGAGAACGATTCAACAACTTAAAAAAGAAATTGTAGTCGACAAGTCTGGCATTTTTAACTATATATTTTTAACTGTTTTAATAGAAACTGTTATCTAAAACTAAATAAACTTTGCTAAGAATTAACTAATTGTACTACTACATTTGTTCTTGCTCTACTTCCGCGTTTGTCTTTATATAAATGTTTATAATTTTATAGACCAAAGGTATTCTTACAATCAATTGAAAGTTATCTGCCATGTAGCTTTCCTGCACTCCATCCGCAATCCAGTACTCCCTTTCCAAACTACGATGCAAAGTGCGAACATAAATATTGGCCAAAATAATACTAAAGACAATAATTTATTTGAAAAATAACTTAAGTAAAATTTTTGGTCTAACTTCTCCACATGTGCAACATGTGCAGCCCACTTCTCTGCCGAGTAGTTTTTCATATACTCCTCTGCAATACGCTTTACTGTTGCGAGGTTTTGATCAGTATTTAGCTTCCGTACCTCATGTTTGACATCTTTCCAGACCAATTCAATTGGGCTAGAATAGTAGATGTTGCAGATTAAATAAAATACACATTATTTAAAGAAATTATGTATCATTTACAAATTTTAAAATTACTTTAAATCGCAATTGTAAGGCGGCAAACTGAAATTAAATATATTAATTAATTATATTTCAGTGCTAATTCAATATAAAACTTAAGTTAATAATCAAATTGTATATTTCCACTAACCGTACAACTTCGTGACCTTCCCGCTGTGCCATCTGATCAATTCTAAAGAATGAGAATCTCTTTTTAAGCTCCTGAACATGGGTCCATAACTCCGTCTTTGTATACTCAGTGATTGGGAGCATGCCTACCCGTTCTGAGAGTGGAACATTGTCTTTCAACCAATCGTAAATTTCTAGTTTGGTGTTGGTGAATTTCACAGACTCAGCAGATCCATGGTATGGTGCGTTGTCTATCCTAATAACACGATTACACAAAACTTGTAAAAAATTGTTAACTTTAAACTCTATTCTAAATGTAAAAGTATGGCTTTGTCCAACCCTACACAATCAAGTGGGGTCCTTTATCCTTCAACAAATCCAATAGTTTCTTAAACCATTTGATAAAGTATTCTCCATTGACGTTGTCGTGGTAATCGCCGTTAGCATCTTTTTTTGCCACTGGAAATACGTCCATAGCCCCTTCAATAAAGCCATCCTTGCCTCCTGATAAACCATTTTCAATTATCAGAACTTCTACATTTTAAAATACTATGGGATATATCACATTCTACAAACCTGCATTTAGGATAATTAGGCGAGGCCCTTTCGAGACTTTGTGTTTTTTATAACTATACTCGGACCGTTCAATATAATCTTTTGTGATCTTAAGAATCCATGCTTTTCCTGTTCGTCCATTAACGTCAATCCATGTTTCATCAATAAAAATCGCCGGTTTCGGTGATGAGCTTTTTCGATTTCGATCCATGATTTGTAAATAGCTTCTTCTCCATTTTACTATGTCTGGTCTAGTTAGCACCACGTCGCGCATATTTATTTTGCCATATTTATAACCAAGTGCCCGAAGTATTTTTCTAAATGTCCACTCACTACAACTAAATGGAATAAACTGCTCTCCCACGCTTCTTCTGGCTTCTTCGGTACCTGCAACCTGGTGTTTAAATTCATCGAAAATATTCTTAAATAACGGTGGACGGTTTTGGGCGTAGATGCCTTTAATAATCCTACGAATCATGTCAGCATAAAATCCGTCTATTTGGTCTCTGACTGGTTTTGGCCGGGTCCTTTTTTTTCCTGGGGTGAGAATTGTATCCGTTTTCCACCGCGTTAATATTTTGCCAACTGTTATATCGCTGATGCCAGTTACTGTTGCTGTGATGAACCTTGCAGTGCCTTGTAAAGGTTCTGGATTTGTAACATATGTCTCAAAGTAATTATGTGCGTTGACAATGATTTTCTGTGCCGTTGTTTGTAGAGCTATTCCTGCCATTTTGAACGGAATGGGCTTTGTATTAAATACGCACTTATTGGCTTCGCCGGGAGTTTGCACACATTCTTGATATGCTTCAATTTGCATCGGCAAATTTGCTTGAGAACATTCACTGGCAGACATTGGGGTTTGGAGGTTTCCAGTGCTAGGGTAAGGTATTGGAACATACAATTGGTTATCGGGTTGCAAATTGAGTGGTCCAGTATACCACTGTAAAACCTCGCCGCAGGTTTCCCACTGACAAGGTGACCCATAAATAGCTATGTCCTGTATATTGGATGAAATCAGTACCCTGTGATCCTCCTCTATGGGCCTAGGCATTGTATTTCCTAATTCATTTTTGGGCATCTCCAGTAGCTTTTCAATTCTCCTTTCATTCTTTTTGCTCAATTTATCTAAATAAATGAGAACCACTGCAAATGTCTTGCCGTTTTCACTTGGAATGGTGTATCCTTGGGTAGCGGAAACAACAATATTTTGTAAAGAGCTAAGTTGTGTATTAGGGTTGCTACCAGGTGACCCAATTACGTAGTAATAATTATTTAAAGGGCGTCGCCCCGTTCCAACTTTTTCAAGTTTCTCAGTCAAGGACTGTCCACGCAGGCTATGGGACATATAAATTGTAGATGGATTTCCAACCTCCACTAGGATAACGTAGTGATCGCCGATTAGTGTTTTTCGGGTCCTTTTATCTTTGGGGCATACCTTTCTTAGTTCCAAGAATGCTGCATTATCTCCATTATAAGGAGCAATTTCAGAAATAATTAGTCGACATGGATCAAAATTGGCAGATGGTTGCGGATATTCGTATTGAACGTCTACTAGCATATCCCCTGGTTGATTTATTTGCGACAATTTGGAACATGTACCTCTTCCTCCTGTGTTACGATGCTGGAAGATTGAAGGTGTCCAACCTTGCGAGCTACTCTGTTAATTATCGTAATTTAAAAAATGTTTAAATGCCTTTATAGATACTTCATTTTAGGGCTTCTATGATTCTATACCTGTTGGTCTCCATCTCCGTCGCCGTCTTGTTGTTTGGAATAGCAATAACCTTCCCAAATATCCCTTAATTTGGATTTCCATCTATTTTCTAATCTCTGCCCTTCAGTGGAACTGTATTTAGAATTATCGTATGATGAACTATCAGCAAAATACAACGTAAGGGATTGTTGGAAATTGTCCGGAACATAATAAAGGGAGGATGTGTAAGTATCTCCAGTGACTTTTTCAAAGTATCGTTTTGCCTCAAACACCCCCACAAAGATGGGTAAAAAGGGATGTCCAAGTTCATAAATTTGTTGTAGTAAAATGGCGTCTGCTTTCTCGGGATTCATATGGGCAATGTAATTTACATCATGTTGTCGACAAGCCGTATCTATTAATTTATATGTATTAAAGTGCGTTTGACGTAAAATCTGATCATTCGCACATTCCCAAATTATAATTACTGTTTATGTGTTTCCTACCTAGCTGGTTAATAGGTCCACCCAGGTCGTCCATTTTTTCAACAACTGTGCCTATTATAAAAGTAAAAGGTTCTACTATTCTTGCCAATAAATATTACTGTGTAAGGAAATAAAACGGCTGTCATACCAGGGCCACAATACCGGTAGCCAGGCAAATTGAAGTGCAGCAAACCGTCAGCAATTGGATGGTAGCGTTGTAGGTCAGTCGAAACATTCGCACTAGGTATTGGATGACGTATGACCGACCTTTTCATCTCGTGTTTGATTGGCATCGAAAGGCAACTATTCTTGAGATATATTTCCATCCATGGCAACCTTCCCCTTAGATAGCCGTTACTTATTGCCAGATGGGGATATATAGTGCACGTGTCCTCGTTACAAAACTGTATACTAGAACACGCATCTGGCAACTCTCCAATTCCTTCAAGAACTAAAACTCGTTGACTCTCTCTACTATTGCACGGTAAAATCTTTTTAAAATTTGTTTTCATGAAAGCGCGTAAATCATCATTTTCACTCAAATTAGAGGTCAAAGAACTGGAATATTCAAACTGGATGGTGGCAGTAAAAGAATCCAAAATCTTTTTTCCCTCCGACCTAGACACATTTTTGAAGGATGGTCTTCTAGTTGCATTGGTTTCCACAGAGAGAACCATAAATGGATTGGCAGGGTTTGTGGGAATATCGGGCAAACAGTGCCGCTGCAATGTATAAGTAAATAACGAAGAGGTTTCAGGTAAAACTACACATGTGGAAATATTGCACACCATTACTGTCTCGCAAACTGATGGTTGATCCAAGATTCCTCTCACGTGGAAAGGGTTTGATTTCCCGGTACATTCCGCAAAAAGTTGTTTTTCGTCAGCCATAAATGCATTCAACAAAGGCCTGTTATGCACGTCATATGGCCATATGTGAAACATCGCTGCACATTCTGTGGTGTGGTCAGTCCGAAAGTAATGGATTAAATCCATTACATCATATGTCTCAATGGTGCTGAACGTTGCCAACAGCAAAACCCCCTGTATTATGCTGGATACTCCCATTCTGTTATATATTCATCAACTGTAATAATATAAAAAACAAATTATTAAACCGTATTTGCTTAAAAGTCAGGTCAGCTTTTTTCTTAAAATGTTTCTAAAATGTAAGCCACAACGTAGATGGCGTCACATGTTCCAAAAATGTATATCATTCTACCGTAAGCCTTATCTCCCGGTATTGTATGCATATGCAATATCTCATGAAAATCGAAGCAATTTTATGTTTTGACAGAACGTAGATGGCGTCACATGTCCCCAAAATGTATGCCATCTTAGCTTAAGTCTTACCTACCTGTAAACTATGCCTATTTCAAATTTAATTAAAATCGGACAATTTTTATTTTTTAAACATTGTAACGCTTTGTAGAGGGCGCCACAATATTCATTAATGTTGGCAATACGTTTTTCGTATTCAGCACTTCGAAATGCACCTTTATGCAAATTTTCATGGAATTTGGAGATGAGATTTTTCAAAATCGGCCGGCCGTAATAAACAGCCGATCACTGGTTATTTCGTATAAAACAGCTTAAAGCAAAACCATCCTGTGTTGCTTGCTTGATTCTTAGAATGTATACAAATGAATTCTGATTAAATAAGAAATGATAAAATCCATTCCTAAAAGTCGTACAGATGATTTCTACAATGCTCTATTTTGTAGAATTAGTGTTTTATTATTATGTATCTGATATATATCACACAGGGTTTTTCATAAAGATTGATATATCATTTTAATTTCCCCTTGCTTTTATAACCAAACCACTAGTTAACAACAATTTTTTAACGCAGACAACTACTTTTTTAACCAAAGAGACTGGTTGCCTTAAAATAAGATTTATTGTTGTTACCTAATGATTCATATTTAAAAGAATGGGAAACCTTAAATGATGTATTGATATTTATGAAAGATCCTGTTTACTCTAGGGCATCTCCCAAAATTTAAAACTGCTTAGATAATGCTCCCTGTCAGATCATAGGACAAATGTCCTCCCTAACTTCCAGGGCAATAATGTAGCCAGATTTAAATAGTGGGGCAACTTTGGATGGGGTCTCATTGCCATGGGTCATGCCCTCCTCTTTTCAGAGGACCAGTTGCCGCCAATTTGCTTTACCTTGCACAGGTTCCTTCTTCAGTGATATCCGAACAAATAATGAGGCTCAAAATGAATCTCTCAAAAGTTTCACGCTTTGTACATTTATACATTAATAGAAAATTGTTGTGAATTAGAGTAGCACTCAGTGCTACGCATATAAAAATAAGACGCAATAGTAACTCACCAGAAACACACGCAAGTATGAAAATATTTAAGAGAGCATGCATAATCTCAAGGTCACAAATTGAATCGTCACGCTTCAACGCAAATGGTATTCTTGAGCTTGCTATAACGTGTATTGTAAAATAATAAATATTTTACTCATGCAACCAGAGGTGGGGAACTTTTAGAAAACAAAAGTTCGTCTTACCTATATAGCCGTTACGTCACAAAATTAGATAATTATTTATAATATACCATAAATAACTTTACAAATTGTTGTTTTTAAATTTAAAACACAGCATTAAAAATTCTTTGTCAATGTTAGCTAGTCGTTAAAATAGTTGTTGACGAAAAAATAAAAATTGCATTTTCTCAAAATTTTTAAGGTGAATAAAAAATTCGAAGTTACTGTTAACTTCCCTGTGTTGACTCTAATTTATAACAAAAAATTGAACCGATTTGGAGAAAAAAAATATTTTTGCAAAAAATACAGATTTTCTCCAAAAAAAAATGATGTCTCAAAAAACTGCTTGGACAGTTAAATTTCTCTTTCCAGGTTTAGTCTGTGGTGCAATTATCATCTGATATAAATTTACCGTTTTTTTTATGACGTAAACATTGAATGGCCCTAATTAAGCAAAGTCAAAATGCGTTTGGTGGGAAAAGGGTTAGCTACAGAGTAACAGTACACCTCTCTGCTCTGGTCTCTAAAGCTATGAGTCTCAAACTTTCCTTTCCGCACCAACTTCCTTGGGACTGCTTTGAGAGGTTTTATTTTCTCCGTTTTTTCAAGGGCGTTCCCACTCCAGGGCGTTTCTGAAGAGAAACAATGATCCTGTAGCATGTAGCTTATCATACACTTCCATTTGATAAGGCATTGGAAATTGCACAAACACAATTTTCAATGACGTATCAAAATATGCAACGCCGCAGTCGATGTCACCACACCGTAAAATAATTATTTAGAAATAATTAATAATATTAATTCAATATTTTTTTAAAAAGTTTATGCGAGAATTTTAAATACAGCAGTTTATATATCTCACGTTTTTCGTATCTTTCTGCTTCGCCAGTTGTTGCAACTGCTGCTGACTAAGTTCCAGAGCTTTCTTAACTGCAGGATTTGTTCGTGCTGCTCGAGAATTTTGTCTTCGTCTATTAATTTGTTGTTCGAGTTGGAGCTCGATTCATTCAGCTTTGTCGCAGTGGCCACCACAGCGCTTATGGGCAACCAGAAGCTTCCTAAGCACCTATTCCTCCTCAAACAAGGTTACTTTGAAGATCGACTTGAAAAACGCTTTCAGTTGAGAGGGATTCCATTCTACACGCCGTGGCAAAAGATTGTCCTGAGTTATTATTATTTTTATAGCAATACTACAGAGGTGAGTCTCTGTTATTTGCTGATCCCAACATTATACCGTCTAACGTAAAGGCTCAACAAGGAAATCTTACAGGATTTTGATTTTTAGTCCAACCATCCATCAAACAATCAAAGATTGAAACTGAATTTTGGTATACAGACGACGGTACACTCGGTGAAGAAACCATCCTCAAAAACGCCATCAACATCGTCTCGCGTTTCAAGAAACTGGGCCTGGAATCTGACTGAATCCATCCAAGTGCAAACTCCTGTTCTGTTTTAAGCCTGACACGGAAGTTACACTTTGCTTCCAGTCCCTCTTCCCTGAAATCAAGGTCTTGAATGAACAGTCCTTCTCCCTCATCCGCGCACTCCTCTCCACCCCCGTTTCCGTAATAAAGTGGGAGGACAAGATTACGGAAATTGAGCGTCTCATAGACCGTCTTCGTGACCTAAACCATCATTCAGCCTACTACCTACTGAGAAGCTGCTTCCACATTCCTAAGCTAAACTACCTACTTCATAGCTCGACCTCCTGGCAGAATAAAGATGGTCTGCTTACTATTTTCCTCCATCTGCAATGTGAAGTTATCCGACAGACAAGTCACACAAGCATCCTTACCTTTAAGATTGGGCGGTGAAAATGAAAACGCTCTTCACGGCCTCTCCTGCATATTCAGTAAAAGCCGCCACTCCCGCAATACCAAAATAAATGACATTTTAGACGTTTATTGTCATTTGCCCAGCTTCCATCCATTTTAGAGCCCACCGGCTTATTGCACCAAGACGGAAAACACCCCAACTTCGACTTTGATTTCTTGGGCATGTGGCCTGCCACTAATTTGGGATGCAACAATCACTGACTGGTAGCTCAACACAACTGCTTGCTGGGCACGACTTGTTGCTCGATACGAATGGTTGCTCGACAAATGTTATGACAAATGCTTGAGCTGCAAAATTATGGGTGATTAGAAATATGTCGTATGTCTAAAATGCTTAAATAGAGTTGAGCTGTAGAATTATCATTAATTTTACAAATTTTGCAAGCATCAAATGTAAAAAAGAATGGTAATGAATACACGCTGTAATCAAGAAAAAAAGAATGTTAAATAATTTCACGAAATAAGATATTTTGATTAAGAATCGTTTTTAAGATTGGAGCCAAATTGCAATTATTATTGAAAACATAACTCTAAAGTTGAACTTGCTAAACGTATTTACAAAGTAAAAAGGAATTGAAAAAATTTTGATTATTAAATAAGCACTAATTTATACAAAAGAGAAGTTGCACAAAATCAGATGGTAAAGCCTCTCTAAAGGTTGTTTGTACCAATTTCGATCTGCAAAATAATAATTATCACTATTATTCCCAGATTGCATCACTAATGTGAGGTTTGTGATAAAGTACTAAGATATCTTACCCAAATCAGATTTGTGATTGGGGCTTCTATCATGGATGTGGCAAACAAGTGTCCTCTAATTGTTCCGCTTTCGGTTACATTAAATTGACCAGCAAAAGAAAAAACAAAGCCCTCACCAAAATTCGGGAGCAGATATGATTTTGTCTGTTCTCCAAATGCTTTTGTGATCATAATAAAAGCTTTATTGCCTTCCTTGTTCAACAACAGCAAAAACGTTCCTTTCCTCTCTTTGGTGGCAAAGCAAATGTCGTTGGTTCCTGCACACTGGCGCCGTCTGACCCCATTCAGCTCTACAACGTACGTTATCTGGGAGCTACTGAGAAGCATCATTGTATTCCTGTGTCAGACAAAAACCACATATAAATAACACAGTAGGTATATCTATTAATATTGTGCTGGATTGCGGAGGACAGCAAGATAATGAGAGACGGAATAAATGTAAATTGTATTCAAATGAAGATTTTCAAAAGTTTTTGTTATAATTGTGATTATACCTTGAAAATAATATTTTTGTTGCTTTTATTCCTGCAGGAGGCTTAACTGTATACAGTTTTTTAAAATCTGTTTCCTTGCTTTCAGTTTTTGCAACAACAATTTCACCTACATTATTAGCTGTTGCCACTATCTTCTCATCTGCCGTGTAATAAACCTCTCTGATCTAGATTTCATATATTCAATAGTCACATACACTTATACCAAGTAGGCGTTACTAATTTATTGTTATACAGTTTGTTACCCACCGATGATTCTCTCTGCCAACTGAACGTTTCGACGGATCCTCGCGAATTTGAATTTAAGACAATTCTTATAAATGAGTCCGAGTAGAAGAGGTCGAATTTGGCGTTTGCCGGTTTTGAAGTTGGGGGAACATTAGCGCCAACACAGTTACCAAATATGTTCTCGCTAAAAATCAAAATATATGCGCTAAGTTATCTATTTTAGCTACACATCAAATTCTTCTAGCAGTTATATATGATCATACGTACATTTTTATTGATTTGCTACCGTCCCACTGCATTATATTAATGAAATCGCCTCCCACGACTAGTACACGAGTTCCATTGCCGCAAAAAAAATCCACATGGTGCTGCAGTTTTATAGCTGCTCTTCTAACAGTTCCGTCGTACTGAAGGCCATGAACCTCGTTCTGGTGCGCCACTCCGAACGATCTCGAGCCCGCATACTAGGACCAACAAATTACCAGTATACTTTCCGGTTCTTATGAAAGAAGCCCAAGATGTAACTTTATTGTTACAATGTTTTAAGTACCATATTAGTGCTATCGCCCTCATAAACAGCTTTTCTAGTTCATATGGCAGGAAAATCATCATTATTGCCATACCGTTCAGGAATTTGGTGGGTTTTTTCCTGCGTGCGAGTTATTCTTGAAACTATATTTTTTCCTAAAACGTTTATATAAATGCTTAATTTAGATTGTAGTTGTGTTTATTGGTGAATGATTATATTTGACGTATATATATATATGTATTGCTAAATAAAAACCAACCCTCCTTCTTTCCCTTTTTTTCTAACTGAAGACTAGATTCAAATTTCCAGACAACGGTGTTGTTTGCAGCAACCACAACGAAACGCGCTAAATTTTAAACAGTATACATACATATACATACAATACACAAAACGTAAAAACTGTATTAAACTAAAATCATGATTACCTTCTTCGGCCCGTTCATTGTCTAAAGCTGCCAAATTGAGCGCCACGGAGAGAGGTTCATACATTGTTGTAATAAAAAAAGCAATAAATGTTATTTAAAATGCTAATATATATATATTAGCTGAAACGTAAAGGAACTACTTGAGCACAATCAACTAAGTAATGTAATAAACAAAATATGTAAATGAACCAATCAGAAAAATAAAATAATTAATACCTTCTGATGGCCTTTCATTTTCCGCGTCTCTTCCATCTCCCGGAGCACCACCTCTGGTTTCCAACGTTGATTCAGCTAAAATTCATACATGGTTGTAATGAGAAGAAGAAGCGTTTAACTTGCATTTCAAGAGCTATTAAATTACATGAGCTAATGATGTTAATGTCAATAAACTAAATGAAGTAAAAGCAAAGTCAAAAGCAAAACCAATAAGAGAACTAAAATAATTATAACCTCCTGCTGGCCTCTCACGTTCATAGTCAGACCCAGATGCACTGGATCCGTCTCCGCCACTTCCCGCACATCCGACGGCCATCAATGACTGAGCCTCTGAAATTCAAAACATTTTGTATTGAGAAGATGAAACAATTAATTAGTATTTCTAGGGCTAGTAAATTAAATGAGCTAATGATGTTAATGTCAATAAACTAAATAAGGTAAAATCAAAGTAAAAAGTAACCAATAAAAGAACCAAAATAATTATCACCTCCTAGTGGCCTCTCACGTTCCTCCTCTGACTCAGACTCGTTGGATCCGTCTCCGCCACTTCCCGCTCCTCCAACAGCCAGTAATGACTCACCCCCTGAAATTCACAAATTGTTGAAATGAGAAGATGAAACAATTAATTGGTATTTCAAGGTCTAGTAAATTAAATGAGCTAATGATGTTAATGTCAATAAACTAAATCAAATAAAAGCAAGGTGAAAAGTAATAAATAAAAAAGTAAAATAGTTATCACCTCCTAGTGGCCTCTCACGTTCCTCTTCTGACTCAGACTCATTGGATCCGTCTCCGCCACTTTCCGCTCCTCCAACGGCCATCAATGACTCACCCCCTGAAATTCACAAATTGTTGTAATGAGAAGAGAAAACAATTAGTTGGTATTTCAAGGGCGAGTAAATAAAATGAGCTAATGATGTTAATGTCAATAAACTAAATAAGGTAAAAGCAAAGTAAAGAGTAACCAATAAAAGAACCAAAATAGTTATCACCTCCTAGTGGCCTCTCACGTTCCTCTTCTGACTCAGACTCATTGGATCCGTCTCCGCCACTTCCCGCTCCTCCGACGTCCAGTAATGACTGAGCCTCTGAAATTCACAAATTGTTGAAACACACAGATCCAAAATGTCTGGTGTTACAACCAGACTGTCGAAATATATATTACAGTTAAGGTTTTTAAAATGCTACCTTCATCTCCATGGGAAGCGGAGGTTGAAGATGCAAGTAAACCATTCTGAGAGATTTGCGCTGGAAATTTGTAAGATAACTTAAGTTGTTAGCATTGTGTAATATAAGGTTACGACTTTGTAAAACGGAAAAGGCAAACTAAACACCTTGGCTCAATTGGTCTTCAGATTGGCCTTGGACATACAAGTCGAGGAGCTTCTCGACCATTTCCACTCTGTGTACAATGACAGAAGCCAGCTTTAAGCGATTCTGGGTTTCTAAAGCTTCACTTTCCATATTATCTAGTTCCATTATCTGTAACAGAGAGGTTGATATGACAATACGCTCCAGCGTGGTATAAATATATAACAGTCAACTAAAATTTACCTCTCCATAAATACTGCGATTTGGGTCTTGTGTCGGGTCGTCCTTCGAGTGGATTTCTTCAATTATTTTTTGAATCATGCGATTCCACAATTCCGCAGCAGTTTTTAGGGACAATAAGGTGCCTTCAAATAGAGCATTGCAAGAAAGCTCCAGAAGCTGTGAGAGGTCCATGGCGTCATCGTTCTTTGATAGTGAAGGTGATTATATAAACACAGTTACAAAATCAAAGTTTGTCACATGATTAAACATGTCAGCAATTTACCGGAGTGTCCTCAGTTTCTATGATACTAATAAGGGAATCAAAAAACTGGAATGAACAATCCCTCCTTTGAGATGGTGAATCACCCTCTATAAGCAGTAAAATTATATATTTTATTCAATTAAAAGTTCTTTTCCAATGATTAGTGAACTAAAATTAGCAGTTGGTAATTTCTTTGCACTTCATGGTTTAGTTTGATGTTGGTCAACTACAATTTCATAATACAAACCTTCAGCTGACTCCGACGCTGAAGTTTCCTCAACGCGAGAAACAGAGTCTTCTGTTCCAAGTGAGGATTCTTCAGACGTTTCGGCCACCTCACGTATCGAAACTCCTTGTGAATGTAGAAATAAGTTTAAGTTAGAACTTCGCGGATTATTTGATTTTACTTCGACACAAATACGATTGTCTAGAAAGGATTTTAAGAATTCTAAAAATTTTACTATACTTATTTGTGAGAGACGTCGTTGCTGCTGGATGGACGTTTGGATCCGGTTCTGTGTAACGCTGAAGCGGGATCGCACTGTTTCCAGTTCGTTACTGGGCAAATATGGTCCGCTTACTGCCAAATAGTATGAACAATTATTGGTGGGCACTTGTGTTAGATGCAATTTGGAATTAATGTTCTCAGTTCAACCAGATTACCTTGTCTATTAGATGGGCCAGCTATAGCTTCGTGTGGTTCTGCTCCTTCTATTATCATAAATGCTCATATGTGTAAAACTGGATTTTAATATTAGTTTGTATTGTGATCAGCCTAAATCAAATCTATTTTCGTGAAAATTGAAAACTTCACCTCTAGCTCCATTGTTTTTGTCGGCTCCTCCAATTGCAGCCCCCGCAGCTTCAACGGCCGGCATTTCTTCGGCATCCATAATCAGTGGAGTTACGTCTTGACGTAGAAAGCTCATTTTGAGATTTAAACGCTGTTACAAGCAACAAAAACACAATAAGCAATAAGCATGTGCATAAGCAAAAGTAATAGCGCTTCATTAACTTACATTTAATTGACAATTAAAGATTAATTGGTCATTTAAATAACCTTAGTTAAGCGCTATTCCTTATTCCATTCTTAATTATTTTCTACAACTAATTGGCTTTAATTTGAATATTCGATTAGATCTGCTCAAAAACAGAAAGTGAGTCGAAAAATAAATTTATCTGAAAAATTACTTAGTTTTTTTCAAAATCATGACCAGGTCACGACCTCGGATTTTTTGGTGAACTTAAGAACTCAATTGGAGCTAATGTGTAGCTTCTCAAAATTTAAATCGCCAAATTGTAGTTTTTCCATTGATTTTTTTAAGGACTACCGTTTGTGAGTGACAGGAGATTGTACTACCAGATACGTGCTCGCGTCATTTCATTATCATCTTTGAATTCCCAGTAGCAGAGTGAGAGTTAGTAATGGTAAGTGCGCACATCTTACGCCTTACGCCTGCTTACAACCATTGCCATTACCACAGTGTGCCACTCGCCACTGAACTGTCATTGGCAATGGAAAATATTCCTGACACCAAGAAGATAGGTGAGCTGAGTTTGAGTGAAGTGAGGAATTCTTGGTAGATTATCGTTCATCAGGTACCATGTAATAGAAATAGAAAGCACAATGCATGTGACCAGCCTGTGTAATGATAATATAACACTTCCCAGATTTTTATGCTATGCCACTATTCAACTGGAGCTTTTTGTTCAGTCTTTGCTTTACAACTTTACTTTGTTCTATCAACGTTTTCTTCATGGGATGATGGAAGACGGCGGACCTTGAGATTTTGTATAACAAGAAAATCTTACTACTATTACATGGAGAACTGAACTTATCCACCTTATCTGCATCTATCTGTCTTGTCTAGTTTAATGCTGTATCAGTATGTATGTAATAGACAGACATACTGATGTCATACAAATGTAATACAAAATCTTACCGAGTACCATCGCAGGTTTTACGTGTCTATATTTCTTGTGTATTTAACGTGTTTTTGCATGTTTATAAATAAAATGTGATGTGACTGAGAGTAAATGCTGAGAGCATCCTCTTTAACTAACCAACCATTCTGGGTAAAATTAGTCATTGTTGTGTTTACCTTTTGTAAAACAGGAGCTTTATTATCTCAAGCCAACATTCAATAGCTACCTGCAAGCGAACAAGCACCCATACAACAGAAACATTACCGATGAAGATCTCCTCCAAGGTACTTACGTACTTACTTTTATGTTTGTCGGCTTCAACTTCAAGTCAAGCCTGATTTCAAATTCCAGTTATTATTTTCTTTCATACAAAAATATCGAACAGCTTTATATTTTAAGATGAGTGTCAATTTCCACTTCGTGAGTATTCTGTCGCTCATGTCATCATGCTCTGCTATCTATGCTCCACTCTGTTATTTGGTCATGGTTGCAGAAAACACAAATTGAAGCGACATTTGAAAGTAACTTTCTTTACTCATTTGCATGATGGTGAAGACGAAGCAATACAAATCTTAATACACGATGACTGACTTTTCTGACTGACTTTTCTAACAAACAATTTTCAGCTCGCTCGCTCTTGGCACTTGCGTCTAACAACGTGACAGCTGCCGTAATTTAGTTACATTTTTTTTTCATTTGGATTTTAAATAGTTTAAGTAGGATAAAGATAAACACCGAGATAAAATTGCGTGATGTATTTGGTATGGAATATCATCACAATTTAGAAGAAAATAGCCGCTAAGAAAATAGTTACAAATGTGTTATTTATCATGGTTGTTATTTAGCTGCTGGTGTGCATGTCTGCCGTTAATTTGTTGAAGGCTATGCAATTTTATCTTATCCTGTAATTATGTAGATTTTCCCGATTGTATTACACTAACATTACAAAACGTGGAAAAATCGCGATCGGGCCTGATGCTTGGGGACTTTAAAAAAGAAGCGTCCATTAAATAATGCAGTGCGTCTCTTTCATCTTTCACTTGGCAAAATGAATACTGAATGCAGTAAGTAAAAGCAAGGAAGAACCGAAATGAAATGAAACGTTGCATTAGTATTTGCATTCATAATGAGACCAACGAAAGACCAAAACCAAAGAACACTAAAAGTTGAAGAAACAAATCTTTTGTGGTGCGTACCTTCACCTTTTACATTTCAACTCAGAGATTCTCTTTGTTGCGTTTGAGTTTTGCTGGCTCATTTTTTGCTCACGTTGCGTTGCATTCATTTCATCCCAAGATTTATGCACATGGGAGGAAGAGGAAAAACGCGCAAACATGAAGAACATGAGTAATATGCTACGCATTATGTAAAGCGGGCTGTGCTTTTTGCATTCATTATTTTTTATGCACACACACACTAGCATAAAAATTTATAAAACCAGAACTGTATTATTACATTACAATTACAATATACTTTCTTGTATTCAAGTGAACTTTTGTATAAAAAAGTCCCATTTACTATCGTTTCATTTATTTGCATATTTGGTAAAAGTGCCCGTGCCTGTCACGTAAAAACATGAATATTCTTTTAGTAGGAACAGATGAAGAGCTCCCGCATTCGCAGACACGAAAGGATGCATGCGTGCTTTTTTCTTAATTACTCCCAACGAAGATACCAAGAAAAGCAGAAAAGAGACTCGAAGGAACGAATTGAAGAGAACAGAGCAAGTTATTTTTTCGACCGGTCTCACATCAGGTTCAAATTTCAAAT
This sequence comes from Cyphoderus albinus, assembly GCA_021029165.1. Taxonomy (NCBI): domain Eukaryota; kingdom Metazoa; phylum Arthropoda; class Collembola; order Entomobryomorpha; family Paronellidae; genus Cyphoderus; species Cyphoderus albinus. Next base: position 15,643 of record VYYJ01001324.1, on the reverse strand, counting down.
ATAAAAATTTCTTACATAAAATTGTAAATGATGTTTTTTCAATGATGATAAAATTCGGCGAATATGAAAAAAAAAGATTTTATGTTGATGTACAAGTAAATGTACCGTACGTAAGACCCTCCGCGAATTTCAGTGAGTTGAAGAATGTCATGAATGCAAAATGTCCATTGCATTTTCATATTGCGTTGTGATGTGGTCAATAAAAATTTAATATCATATCGTGCCTTCCTTTTCTTTCTTGTCTACCATTCATCCATCAGCAGGGTCAAAAGACCAACGAAGAGAAAAATCCTGATTATCAAAAATGTTTTTGTGAACAATGATTAACATGAGCTTTTTATAAAATTCTCTTATTGATGGTTTTGTTCTGTTATCCATTAATGGTTTTAAATGCACGCACTGAGATCAGAGAAAGGCTTGATTTTTGCGGTGATTCTCGTCTCGTTGATGATTCCTACGAGTGATCATCGTAATCATCATCACATCTAACATCACAGGCCACCAACAAAAAACTAAAGTTGTAGCATTTTTTTGCTTAAATGAATACAACCATTATCATGTAATTGGTCATTTTGCGGAATAAGTGAAAAAAATGATAATCATATCAAGTTGTAATAGCAATCAGCGATAAGCAACTTTTTTGTCGAAGTCGAGCCCGGATAACCGGTACTTAGATTTACATCATTACATGGACTAAGACGTTAGCTTCTGCTTTTTATGAAATTTTAGAATGCTTCCACTTGACAGCACCTTCCTTGTCTTGTGCAACATCGCATGTTCGCTGTTCACCTGCGTTACCACCAATGAATGTTGCGTTGTGCAATTCATTTCACTTTCACCGTTTGATTAGGTTATTCAGTGAGATCGGGAAGGGAATGTAAGTCGAGAATGTTATTGATCTCTGCGGACTGCTTTATTATTGTGCGTGATTATTATCAAGAATCGTATTTTGGGGAGGTCGCAATATAAGCAGAAGAAAGAAACGCATTATCATCACGATTGTGTTGAGAGGAAACAAAGAAATGGAAAAAAGCATAGCATTTTTAAAGGAAAGGAAATTTGCTGAAGTAAATCTTAGAAAGCGAAAAAGTAAGAATATCACCTTTTACAGCCAGAAATAGTGCTTATCATAACACAGCAGCGTGAGTGAATACGCGTTTTAAGCAATAAAGCAAACAGAAAATCAGATAGAAACAGACAGTCTGGATGAGTATGATTACATAGAGAGAGAGAGAGAGAGAGAAGGAACACAAAACACAATATTCAATTCTACGTATGTCTTTTAATGAGCTAGTGGAGATTTTCTGATGGGAGTTTTATGCAAATGCAGTTAGTAAAAGATGTAGGTTGTTTCTCTCCCTCTCACAATCAGATGTGTCTACAAAACAAAATGTGTTCTTTCTCTAATAATGCATCTACCAAACAGCAGCAGCGGATTCTTTACTTGGTTTGTTAGGTTATTTGGTTTAACTTAACTTAAATGAAATCAAGACGGTTTTTTCTTGTTCAAGCGCTCCACTCGGAAGCAGTGCGGAATATGACTAGAACTTTTGTGGATTCTCTTTCTCCGAGCGACTAAGGATCGTGAAGACAGAGATACAGAAGCTCACAAGCTGCAGTTGAGTACAACACGCATTGTTTCATCAGAATGCATCTTACATTGCTTTTGTGTCTCCTGCAACGTAGAAAACTTCATTCACCATGATAATTATACCACTTGCCTTGTTATGTGCAGTGCACAATCAGAATCTTTGAAGAAGAAAAAACTTTTGTTTATTGGCACAGATTTATTCTAATTTGCTGACCAACGTATATCAACGAACATTAATGATGGATGCTAAATAAAATGTTCAAAGACTGATAATATTGTATACACAGTGACGATACGATGATGCAACATCAATGATAAATGGACTCTGTGCAAAGATAATTTTATCTTGCTTCCCAGTTATCTAATCTCTTCAAAGCTCTAGCCAAACAGTTAGATCTTTTTAGTTTGCGAAACAAAAACGATACCAATCAAATTGATGTAAAGCTGCAACTGATCAAACAGACATAATGTGATACTAGCAGCGATGAAGAAAATTAATGGGGAAGAACGAACTATATGCAGCAGCAGCTGAATCTAAACTTCAGCAAATTTCTGAATCAGCTTCTCATCCTATCATTGAATGGTGTGGTGTTGCATTACACAATTGCAAATCAAAAGGTAATAAATTTTGGACACTTACGTTAACTGTGCTTCTGGATGATGCAGTGCAAGAAATGTGGACGGTGGTAAAATCCGGTAAAAAAGAATCAGATAAAAACTGAGAAAAAAACTGGCATGGAGGTCTCTTAAATGTAAACTGTCTCCTCGGAGGCATAAATGTGACTAACTGTTAGTATAGTCTTATTCAGAGAAAAAGCTTCATTCCTTCTATCTACAGCAGTGGCAAAGAGGCTGAGTAAGCAAAAGCTAACCTAAATCAAGTGAGTGAGGATTTCAATGGTATGTAAAGGTAATGGTAAGTTTTGTAAAGTAGAGAACAAAGAATAGTCTGCTTTGGAAAAAAATCATTTTTTTCCTTTTCACTCACATTCACAATTCACATTCACACTGTGAATAGCTTTATGAATGGAATGGAGATACTATTTGTCATATTTCTCCAGGGACATTCAGAGACTAAAAAAATATGGATGCACATGACATTTTTTCTTTGAGGAAGAGCAATTTTTGTTCTTGGTTGATGTTCATACTCGCTCACTCACTCATCTGATAAGCACGTGGGGCATTATGCAACATTTTCATTTCAAGACTTGAGTTTAGTTGAGGATGAAAGTGAATTGTGAATGGGATTTTATTTAATCCGCAAAAAGCTTGTCGCCATCCTCAACCTTATAGTCATTGAAGTAGTACAGTAATAGTAGAGTTGTAGCGTTATTATCATGGCTTATCGATTCAGGTTATTCTTGTAAGTTGTTACATGGAAAATGCTTTTGCTCAAGTGAAGGCAGATGAGCATTGAACGCTTCTCTCGCATTCTTTTTTATCTCCATCTACATTCACATTCACTCGAGCATTTATTTACAAGAAAAAACAGAAATTGTTAATAAATGTGGTCACTGGTCATCACACTACATACACATTTAAAGATGTCGGTGTTTGGAAAGATTTGATTATAGAGATAGATACACAATTAACTAGCAAAATAATTGTGTAAATTATTGTTCTTTATGGTTATCCTCATTTTTGATTGTAACATTTTACCATTTTCTAGGTTAAAATGGCCACAATCGGAGATGATATGCCCATATTTAAATGGCAAAAAAAGGCAAAAAATGGTAAAGGTAAAAAAGAATTAAATTAAAAAAATTGCCTTACCTTTGCGAACTACAATCTCATCAATTTTAATCAAAAACTCAGTTTTCTAGTTAGTATGGTATGTAGCAAATGTTGTAAGAACAACCTTAAATCGCTTTCAAATAATAAAGACAATTAAATAAAGAAAGTGAATCCAATTTTTTCAGTGCCCTCGCTTTTATTCTATCAATCACCTAATGTACTTAATTATCTACAATAATAATTGTATTCGTATTTAGTTTAGTTCATGATTTTAAATCGAATTTTTTAGCAATCATTCAGCTCCAATCTCTTCATTTCACAATTATATTCAGATTTAATAGCACACTGCACTGATGATGATAAAACCATAAAATCTTAATCTCATGGCACATGATGAAGTTTCATGGAATTCCTCGTTACTGAGAAATACAGCGCTTTTAAAAAGACTTGACTTTGCTGTTATGCTTGTTCAACGATTTTTTCTCTCTCGGACTAAAGATATTTTCTCGTTTCTCTGTCTGATTACAGCTCCAGAAATTACTGTCGAAACAACAACGAAACTGGAAGATGTTATCAAGCAAAGAATAAAAGATGGGGCTTGGTATGACGTGCAGAGGAAAGTGAGATTAGTTATGGACACTGGACACTGAAAAAAGTAAAGCGAGTTTAGCAGATATTTACGAAAAGGTAAACCACACCAAAGATTCAGATTCATCACGAATCATTCATGTTTTGTGCAAAATTTCTTTCAGTTGGAATACCTACATTTTTTACTTCAATTTTGTTTTTGTGGCTTTTTGTAGGAATACCTTGAGAAAAAACAGACTGAGGAAGGTGAAGCTGAGGAGAAAGAACCGGAAGAGCATATTCAAATTAGGAAAGAAATGAAAAAGTTATTCCAAAAGTTAGACACTTTGTCCCACTTCCACTTCACACCAAAGGCGGTACGTTTCATTCAAAGAAATTTTTTTCTCGTCCGTTTTTAATTGAGATTATACCATTAAAAATATTAAAATGATGATAATTTCCGTCCGATTTAAATGACGATTTTTTCGGAATTCCTCGTTACTGATTTATAAAGACAAACATTGAAATTAATTGATTTCTGGAAAGACAAGCAAAACTGAGATTTTTTTCTTTTTCTTGTAGCCAACCGCTGAAGTTAAGATTGTGGTCAACACCCCCTCCATTTCCATTGAGGAAACCGCTGGAGTTAGTCTCAGTGCAGCGAATATGCTAGCTCCTCAGGAAATTGAAGGTAATCGAAACAAACATGATTTGCTTGAATTTTTAAATGGCGGACATGATGACCTTTCTCTCATCTTATTAATTTTGATGAAAAATTACGGTATTATTTATTTCTGATGCCATTGTTTCTCTCTCCACTTAAATCGACTCTCTTTAATTTTTTCTAAAATAAATATAAATTTCTATTTCTATTTCTAACTTTCTTTCACAGATAATGTGAAAGGTGCCATAAAAGGGAAAGGCGAGAGAACCTCTACGGATAAGAAGCGAGAACGACGAAAGAAGAAGAAGAAGCAGCATTTGAAACGCCTGAAGGAGGAGGACAAGGCACGTGTAAAGGGTCTCGGTTTAAGGAACATTAAACTGGCGGAAGGAATTATCAAGCAAAGTGCTAAGAATAAATTGTCTGCGCAAGACGGTTACTCCACAAGCCAGCAGAGTTCTAAAGAGCTGAAATCATCTAAAGCTTTCTTCGCCAAACTCCAAGAAAGCGCCACATCGCACATTAATAAATTATCCAAAAGAAAAAATATGGCAAGTGATTTAAATAATAGTAATAGATTATCAGCGAAAAAATTTAAACTTTAATGCAATAAATTATATACAATTATGCAATTATTTTCGTTTCGGTTTAAGCGATTTTATTCTGTTTTTACATTTATTTATCGTGATCATTAAATATTAATTTTTTTAATAAACCTACTTATTAGACAGTAAGTGGCGATATCTTGAAATTACAATAAAGAGATAAAGAATGAAAAACGAAATTCTGTCTAGACTTTGTGTAAAGTGGGCACTTATTTTAAACAAAGAAACGCCATTAAATGGATGGTATTGGTAATATTGGTAAAAGTTAAAAGTATTACAGTTGCGTATTGCACCGCGCCATTCATTATCTTAACTATTAAGCACCGTTCACAGAGTGGAAGTGTAGTAGAGACATTAACTACCTTAGTTAATTAGTAATACTATTAATTTCTACAAATCACTAGAAGGTATTTTACAGAATGAGAACACAAAATACACATACTGATAAACAGGATTCTCCGTGATTGCTCAAAAATTTGTAAGTCGATTTATGTGGTTAAAAGGCAGACAAGTTAAATTTAATTTTGACTTTATTCTGGAGAGACGAGACTAGTTTAATGCAATAGCAATAGTTAATAATTATTTTCTGTGCTAAGACAGGAATATTCGTGATATATTCGCATTTATCATTATCACGTGAATCATTCATTTTTGCAGTTTTTAATCCACTAATGCTAATCAAGTCGCACTCATTCACTTTTAGTTGTTTTTAACTCGTTTCCATTTTTATACATTAATGGTAATATGTAGTAGCCACGGAATTTGAACCGTTTTGTTTTGAAATCAGGTCGGCAATGGTAGCCACCTTTTTCATGGTGGTGGTGGTGACAATTTTGACCCAAGATTTACCTGGGAACTTTTTGTGGTGCAGTTGAGAAGAAGAAAAATGTGTCCAAAAGATGAAATTTACAACAGCCAACGCGATTCTTTCAAGCTCCTTAATTTTAACATCCATGAACATTCGTTCAGGTTCAATACACACATGGACATTGACTATGGACAAGTTTTAGCCTCACATTCCTAACATTGAGGGCTAATTGGCTATCCAAGGCGTTCTAGGGTCCACGTTTGTCATTTCCCATGTACTGCAATTTTGAAAGAAAAACTGTTTAGTTGAATGCGGTGACCTTTAAGACAAGAAGATTTATGATTAATATAAAAATGATTTTACCTCTTGCCGTAGTTGATATGGATAAAGAGAAAGAGGACTCCAAGCACCAAGCAAATTGTGCCCACGACTATGTAAGAAATTCCTAAAAATGGATTTTTTCCTCCAAGGAGTGACGTAGTTGAAAGAACTATCGACTTCGTTCCATGGAATGATTCGACCTCATAGGCTGTAGCAGAAGAGAATATTTATATTTTAAAAGTTTAAAAATACTGTTCGAAAACTAATACACTCAATACTCTAGATACTCACTGTAGTCGATCCTCAAAGAATAATTTCCTGGAGGCAGTCCACCTCGGAAACCTTGGGCACTTGCGTTCACTATTCTGTACAACTTCCGGAAATTGGGCAGGGCTGCTGTTCGCATCCACACAATCAGATCCTCATTTTGAATTCCATTGTTTTCCGTATTGACCGTGTCAAGTTGCCAAAGCTCTTTCCTCCATGCTTTTGGTAGATGAAAAAAAATAATCAAGTTTAGAATTTGATGATCCTTACAAAATAGTGGATTGAACTGCATTTAAATAAATACCCTTGGGCTTTGTGTGCGAATTCCACATGCTGGCGCCATCGCTATAATTCCTCGGATTTTTAAATTTAAACCGTTTGTCGGAATCCCACGCAATTCCTGTACGAATGAGACTGACTTCTTGAGGGGGCTCCCCTTCCCGAAAATGCCACAGATTGATTTCATCACTGAACATGGAATTTGCTATTGCTCCACAGGGGTAAATTGTCTTGCCCCCATCTATAACCAACCAAGTTAATAATTTCTTATTCACTACAAATATTTCCAAAAAAATTGTGTTTCAAAAAGTTAATCAAGAAGGCAAACTAACCAGTAGCAAAGGGAACACAGTCACCATTGGGATCCCCACCGATTTCACCCCAAAGTTGGTTATCGTCCCGCGACTTGACGTATCTGCGATGATTCTGGTAAAAGTTGGTCAGTGCGTAGTACATGAATACGCGAGGCTGGAATAGGTCAATTAAATATATATAGTTATTGGTTGGATTTTAAATAAAATAATTTTTCAAATATTTTTTTTGTCTTGTTTGAAAATTATCTTACGGTAAACTGGGTGTCCAGTGTGAAGAAAACTTCACATTTGCAAAATGCAGTAGGATCGGCTTTCAGGATGGCTGCGCACGTCTCATTCTCTCTTCCGGGAATATTAGTGCTGTTGCAAAATGTGTATGGAATCGTGACCTCCTTCACATTATCGGAAAAGAACCAGAGACCAATGCCCACGGGTATAAAGAGAATTCCTATGACGAAGAATGTTGGTAATACTGTTCCAGCAGTGAGAATCGGCTGCCAGGCCGTTAATCTTTGTTGCTTAAATGCGGAATCTGTAATGAAATGAAATGAATATTTTTTTCTTCTTAAAATCCCTTTACGCATTTTAAACATTAAAAATTATATCCACAATTTTTATTTTACTTGAAGGCCTTTTCGACTCCTTGTTCTCTGCACTCTGCGAGGGGTTTCCTCCACTCCCTCCAGAGGTGGACATTTCCATTTCTTATTTGTATTCAATATTTACAACTGGGACTTCCGCCCCAGCGTCTTTACTACCACTTCCACACACAAAGGTCACTCAAAATTAATGTTCGTCTCCAGTGCTTAAAAATCCTTCACATTCACATATTGAATCAGTCACAATTCAATATCTCACATACATAAAAATTAACCACTTTTTTCCAAACTTCCAGTAAAGTTTCCTCAGGTGAAAAACAATTTTAGAAGTGATCCATTAAAATAACTGAATCTTATCGTATGCTATTAAAGCTTAACATTGTAGCATAAAGAATTTGTGCAACACTGAACATTGTTTGACTCAAGTTAAAATACTTTTCCACGTATTATACTGATCAATGTGCATCTCATGTTTAAAATATAGTATTGTACACCTGCAAACGTTTACCTTTTAGTTTTCCAATGCAATACTACGATTTGCAAATTTTTGCAAAAATCCTCCCCGTGCATTTTTTACTTTATAACCTGACTTACTCATTCTTAACACATGTAGCCTCTTTTATGAGGTACCCCTTCCTTCGATACCAACTATACTGCGGTAATGTACTTAACTCCAACTCCTTTAGCTTCCTCGTTTCTTTCTTGTACATGAAAATGCATTTATGGCAATGGGAAGAAATGTGAAGGATAAAATCAAAATGTAAAGTTATTGTTATTACATACGTACAAGTAAGTGGTGGGATTCTCTCTGATATGCTTTAGGTTCTCTGCTGCATCATCTCATAAACTTCTGTTGTGGTTATTTGGTTATATCTATCTCTTACTCTTTACTAAAATAGTCTTGCACGCACAAAACCAAAGGAAATCTTTGTCAAATTGGGATTTTTCCTAGTGTCTAATTTCATGATGATAATGTTTGCATGCGAGTTTGAAGTGAAAAAAGAAAGCATATTATTCTATTTAATACCACAGGCCAAATGTTTTTAACCATTAACCACGTAATATATTTAAAAAAAATTATATTACTCTACATACTCAATCTGCAGCTCTTGGTATGAATTATTTCATTATTCAATCACTAATCCTAAAAAAGATTCTAAACCAACCCAGAGCTCTGAGTGATTGAGTGGAGATTTTATGTAGCTTTCACCTGGCTTGAATAGAAAAGTAATTGAACCTTGATTAAGCTAACTAAGCAATAGCGTATTATTGCATTGCAGAGAAACTTTGTAAATGTCATCCGCATCTGCACTTTCCAAAGTCTGACATTTCACTTTTTCTTCTCAGCAAATCTCTTAGTTCCAGGAAAGCACGGGGCAAAATGAAACCATAATGAAAAGAGATTCTCGCCATTTCCAAGTTAAACAGATTCATTGTCATTTCCAAGAAATACATTTTTTTAAACCAAACTGACCAAACCAACCTACGAAATAAAAATGAATCGTAATTTTATTGTAGCTTACATTTTGAGCGAAAATGATAACCTGGCTTTCACCTGAAATTGAGAGACGCTTTAAAATACCATGCATAAGGAAGTACATTTTTCTAGTCTCATGAAGCCTACCCTGAAAAGTTACTTTAATTTTTTGGAATGATTTTGAAATTATTTATATAAGTAACCTACATATTTCCTGAAGACACGCAGTAGAACCTTGTGAAGCTGTCACTGTCACTAACTGAACATATTTAATTTCCACGGCCTCCGCACGGAGAGATTTAGTTTCCCATCTCCATCAGAAAAAAATAATTATTTACACTAAAAATATTTAATTTTTTTCCACGTTATTATCGTAACCAACACTTTTATTGCACCTTTCACTTTCAAAGAGGTAAAAATTAGAATAATATCGATGATTCAGGTGAGTGAACATATCGGGTGTCCCACTATCGGTTGCTAAGCAACCCTTGTGTTTGGTAGCTTATGTGCTATCCATTACGTTTGCGTTTTGAGTCACCCGATATCTTCAAAGAGTCTTCATACATGGGAGGTCATAGCAGTACATCATCGTTGTCATGGTTACCATGCTTTTACCTCATTTCTCTACCAAAGTGACAGGAAAGAGACAGTCTATTGATAGAGTAGAGCAGCAGCTTTGACTTGACCGTCGTAGCAAACAGATGATGCGATGAGGAGAAAAGTGAGATGTGAGAGACGAGACAGCAAATAAAATTGAGTTAAAGTGAAGTCAAGTTAGAGTTAAATGTATTTACGTGTAATTTTTGCGTGTACATTTTAATTGTGAATCGTTAGTTTTACTTTTTACTTAATGTGAGTGTGAGTGAACAATGGTCTTTACAAAGAAATGCAGTTGACTGAGCAGAGAATTTAATTGGAGAGATTATTTTGTTATTTAAACCTTGTATCGGTTTCCTTTGTTCGTTTAGTTTTAATTGTGTTGGTTTTGGTTGTGTTGTGTTTTGTGAAAGCAGGAGGAGGGTGGGAATTAAAATTAGATAAGAATTAAGTTTTTTAAGCAGTGCTCAGTGATGGAGGAAGTGGACGGGATTTTAATTTATACTCTGAAACAAATTGGGTGGTAAGTGTGGACAATGGACAATCATTTGTTTGTATTTGATTGAGGGTTTTTAATTGTTAATGTGTTATGATATGATAGTTATATAATACTTAATAATTGATTTGACTTTTGGCAGTGATGTGGACTCGAAGATTTCCGAACTTACGTCGCAGCAGTTGATTCAGTGTGTTCTGAAATGCTTGAGCTTGATTCGTCCGGATGATTCCGAGCTGCCATCCTATGACAGTAAAATGCCAATGTCCGTTAGATTTAAAATAGCTCAACAAATAGCTCAGATTCTAACGGTACGTTACAGAGAACTTGGAGTGGAATAGAGTAGTTAATTAAGTAGCTTTGTGTGCAGAGAAGAGGTGTAAATTAAAACTTCAATTATTAAAATAAAATAAATATCGGTTTGCACTTTGCAGGTCATGGGCTACGCGGACGAGATCGAATGTCAGTCTCTCCTGTATCCAACGGAGGCTGACACGAGAAAAGTTTTAATTTTTGTAGTGGAGAAGTTGCCTCGGGAAGCTGATGTAGGGGACCAAATTGAAAACCTCCAGTCAAAAATAGCTCAGGAGTCGAGCAAGACCGACTCGAACGAAGAAAACAATACCGTTAATGCCTTGGGAAATGGGATTGAAGTGGATGGAATCAGGCTTCCAAGTGCTGTCGATATTAACCAGTTGCCTAAAGGTAATTCGCAATCAGAATAATATTTATATTTAATTTAGTAATCTTTGTTAATATGTAAATAAATTCTTTTTTTTTTCTATCTTTGTTAATAATGTCACTTCCAAAAATTCTGATGTTTTCCAGAAACCTTAAAGTTTTATGCTAGTCACTTGGCGGAGCTGACCTTTGCAAAACAGCGAGAAAAGTATAGAAATCCTGCCAGTAATGCCGCAACAGCCATTGATGATTCCATACGAATGAGACCGGTTATAGATATAGATGAGGATGATGACGACTTTGGCGATCCAGACGAACCGATCGAACCTCCTCAGAAAATTGAGGAGGCGACAACTCCCACACAACCAGAGAAACCAGTGATAGCCGAAAAGCCGAAAGTGAAGCCGCCCTTAGCTCAAAAGCCGAACCTGTCGAAAGTGCCAACGCCTGCTGACACTCCATCCACCGAAGATTTGGAGCGCCAGGCGGCGGAGGAAGCTGCGGAGAGACTGAAAGCACTGCAAGAAGACTCTAGAGAGAAAGCATTAACCCTCCAACAAAATCAGAAGAATTTAAAAGAAATGACTGCGAAAATTGCAGCGATACATGAGTCAATTTCAAGATTAAAGAGAGAAAAGCCAGAAAAGGAAAAACAACTCGACCGGCTACGAAAGACGAACCAATTAATTAACGGAGAAGAAAATGGTCTAGAGAAATTGAAAAGTGCTGTGGAGAGTCAGGTGGAAAAACTACTGAAACTCTCTGCACAGTGGGAGACACACAGGAAACCTTTAATTGATCAGATTCGCAGTAAACAGGAAGCAAGTCTTACTGGCGATGTAATTAACTTTATATAACATTTTAATAATCATTGTTTTAACTTAACCTATTTATTATTAGTCCAGAATGTACACTATCTTTTTTTTTGATTTTACAAAACAGTCAGGGGTAGCCCAAACCAGGGAAGAAATCAAATCGTTAAAAGCCCAATTAAAAGAAATGGGCCATGAAGCAAAGCAGAAGGAGGCAGCTTATGCGAAACTCGCGGCGGAGTATGACAAAATGTCCAAAGATTTAAATAGGTTCGTTTCTCTCATTTACAATTATTATGATAGTGCCTTTAAGGTGTCTAAATAAAATATCTGTGATTTTTTCTCTCGCTAGGTCTTCGTATACCAAAAGAATCGAGGAAATTATTGGAAGTATAAAGAAGCAAAAAATGGAGATAACCAAGGTCCTACATGATACGAAAGAAATTCAGAAGAGCATTAATACATTAAGTGGCCGTCTAGATAGGACATTTGCAATCGCAGATGAATTAATTTACAAGGTGAACCCCCAAATTCAAAAAATATGCATTATGGAATGAAATTATGGATTAATATTTACAAATACTAATTATTTTTATTTTCCAACGCAGGATGCAGAGAAGGACAAGAACGTAGCTTTCTCTTACAAACTCCTTGTTGCGATACATTCCGATTTTGCTAAGATAATCAATACCCTAGAAGAGTCAGGAAATTTGCGGCGCCAGAGTCGTGATTTAGAGGACAAACTCGAGTTGGAAAAAGGGAAGAGTGTGGACGATAAATTAAAAAGATTGCGTGCCGATTTAACCCAAATGCAAAAGGAGAATAGAATATTGGAAGCAAGACTCCGTGATCCAACTCTTGAAAGAAATAGGAAATGAAAATAAAAAAAACTCCTTTCGTTGCAAATTGTAATAAAGGATCAATTTTCGTCGAAAGGCTCTTATTATCATTATTATTCATCATTATTAATTAAATTATTAATAATATCATTTTGTTTTGGTGTTTGCACGACTAAACGCAATAAATAAGTAAAAAGCAGGGTAATACGTAAAGGTGGGAACGGATGGAGTCCTTTTATAATTTGATTTTGAACTTTGAACTTGAACTACGACTCTTCATGCTTTTGCTTCTTTCGAGCTCTGATGTCTGCCAGTGTTTCCTCAATTGTTCGTTTGTCTCGTTTCTGCTCGCTTGAGACTGAAAATATGAAAATATTGCAGAATTTAAATGTAATATTTAAAACTATTGATGTAATGTACAGTTAAATTTCCGTTTTTAAAAGACATTGCTTACCGCAGCCGTATGATCGATTTTCAGCTTGAGCCTTTACGGCCGACTCTTTTGAAAATTCCAGCGTGCCCAGTTGCTTTTCATATTTCTTGAGATATTCAGGCGGAGGTGCGTTTCGATTTCTCCGAGTTCTGTGGGGTACTTGTTCACACACTTCTGGGGATTCCTCCTCCTCAGTTAAATTCGCATTACTAGAGGGTACATAGGCTTCGCCTTTTCGCAAGCAATGCATCTCCGCGTCAGATGGCAACTCCTTAAAAATCATGACATGTCGATCTACTTCCTCACGGCCAAAAGAATGTGCGATTAGTTCCAGATCTTCAGCTATTGCATACCTACAAACAAACAGGAATCAGTAAAATTCAACATTCTTTAAGTCACTGTCAAATTTTCGCAGTAAGAAATTTTAATTCCAAAGTCAAAAGTAATCAGTGATCACCGTCACACTCACAGAATTGCCCTGTACGGTTTACCCATTGGCGCAAAAGTGTATCTCGTCCGAGTCTCATCTTCGGTGAAGCTGTTTAATTCTTTAGTGACACTTTCCCGGAATTCAGCAAACCGTTTCTCCCTTTCTTCCTTTTCCTTTTTCTCCAACTCTTGCTGCACTGATTTGTGAAAGTACAGGTAGCAAAAGAAACGACAATCAAATTAAACTAATGAATACTTTAAGATTAAATAAAATACATACTTTAATCATGCAATGCAAATTATAATTATAATTCAAGTCAGTTTACTTTTCTTCAGCTGGCGTTCCTTCTCTCCCAACGCTGGAGGCTTCTCCATCTTTTTCATAATTGATCCCAAAATGTCCATTTTCACTCAATTTTAATTCAACCAAATCTTCTTCCAAAATCCAAACAATAAAAAAAATATGTTTAAATTGAACAGTTCAATTTTATAATCAACACTCAACGGCTCAACACTCAATCTCCAGCGTCGACGTTTCCGACTGGAAAGTCTGGAGCGAGATGGGCAATTAATTAAATACACAGAACGACGTCAAATTAATGTTTTTCTCAGTTTTTTCACAATTAAATACATATATTGATTTGATAATCAAAATGCAAAAACTGAGATTTTTCCACACTTTATACTAAAAACCCACTCATCCAATCGGTGGTTAATTGTTATTGTTGATTAAATTGTATTTATCACTTTTCCAATTAAATTCCCGTTTGCCATTCATCCAAATCCACTTTGTCAGCTCAGCACCGCGGTCAGCCGGATAATAAAAACACTGTCAGCTGATGGAGCTGAGCTGGGGCGATGCACGCATTCACAATTCAGACTTTCTCACTCCAGACCTCAACTTGCAAGACTTGCAAGTTGTGGTCCACAAGCTATTTAACTGCTAACAATTAACGAAACCGAAAGTTACAATGTTTTATATTCATCAGACGTGGAATCCTACCGAGGTTATCGCATGAAATTGATAAGCCACTGGCAACTGGCATGACCATGAACAGTTCTGGAATTGCTGGAGTGAAAAGTTCAGTGACTAGCAGCGAGCTGGAGAAAGCAGTGAAAATTGCACCTCGTGATTATCATGAGCAGAGTGAATTCTGCACAACACGTGCAGTGTACAGACAAGGAAAGGAATTAAAAGCAGTTAAAGTAATGGAAATCACAATTAAATGTGATTGATGTCTCATTTCATAAAGAATTAATAGAATCCCGCTAACAAAGAATCGATTTGTTTCCACTTCCAGGTTTTCACCATAAGTCATGAATCTCAACATTTACTCATCCAAAATGTGCCTTCGGTCCACCTCTTGGAACAGGTGAAGCGCCTTGCTGCCAAGTTTGGAAGATTGGAATTTGTGCGTCTACTGCCAGAGTCAGAGTATCCATCTCCAGTAGTCTTTACGAACGTCTACTATGTGAAATACAAATTCTTCCGGGATGCGAGGTACAAAATTTAAATGAACTTCATTTAATGAAGTTAAGCAATTAGAATTTTTTAACTGCTTTGAAATTGTTATTGTCACTTTGCTAATGAATTGGACACTTTTTTTCACAGGCAGGCGAAAAAGAAGCTGGACAATCGTTCATTTTTCGGCAATCTACTGCATGTTTGCTACGCACCGGAAATGGAAAGTGTGGAGGAATGTAAAAACAAAATTAATGAGAGAATTGCCATTGTTCAGAAGAGTTTTAAAGCCAAGAAAGATGATTCAAAATCGACATCCGTTGAAAAATCATCAACACAAACTGGCCGCTGGGGAAGCCTGATTCCTTCGTCGTCATCAAGACTTATTCACAATTAATTTAGAAACCTTATAACAAATTAAGCATATTTTTCTATTTTATACATTTTTTCTTTCAACTAGAAATAAAGCAAAGAAAGATTACACTAAAAGTCTAGTTTGAGTTTCCAATTCCATCTACATACATACATTTAGGTCTCAGCCTCAGGTTGTTCCCACAACATAACTTATAACATAACTAAACGAGCATTTATGTACTTATGTCCAAATAAAATCAATTTAACTATACTACGCTAACCCTGAAACTCTTTGGACTCACATTAAAATCATT
>VYYJ01001323.1:0-32515 GCA_021029165.1 Cyphoderus albinus | reverse complement strand
TTATATATTATCGGTTAGAGTCATTTATGTCATAATGTCACCTGCTAGATTTAATTATTGCTGCTACTATTATTACATAATTATAGTAATTAATTAAGCACACATAATTGATATCATTAGCTAGAGTGCTTGAATCAGGATGAAGAAATTTATCACTACAATATAATATATTATAATTATCATTACAATTACAATTGAATAAATTAATAATTGAGAAAGTAAAACAAACTCAAAACGGAGAATCATCACATTATTACATTACTTAATCATAATCATAATCATCACATTCCCCGAAGAAAAAAATATTAAATTGGAATCAAATTAAATTAATCGTCCAATCCCTCCACATCGTCGATCCCGAGATTCTCTGTCAGAGCTGTCCCTGGTGATGACGCCTTCGGCGGCGGCTGTTCTATCATCACGGCTGCGTTTTCACCTTCCATCTCGGAAAAATTGGCGTCGTCGGAAATCGTTTTTCTGAGAAGGAACGGACATTTCCTGGGCGGATTCATAAACGTCTTATTCGGACACTTCCAAACATCTGCGAACACACGCGAGTTCCGGAAACTGCCCTTCACCATGATCTCCTTGAGCAAGGGTCCGTACTGCATTCGGTACTCGGCTGTCGCGCGAGTGAAAGTTTGGCAGGTTTGCTATAAAAATAAATTAAAAATAAAATTTTCACTTTCACTTCCGGTGAAAGTTTCCTTTTTATATAAATCTTACCCTTGCTATACTCATGAAGACGAGCTGTTTTGGCGTGTAGTTTTCCAGGCCTGGCAGCATCTGGTACTGTGGAAATACCTCCGTGATGCGCTCATGGGCGTGCCGCAACTCCTCCATGGGACTGGCGCCTAGCACCGAAGTGTTCGTGTTCGCCATGATTTTGTCGATGACGAGCATTGTCAACTCGAGTGCGAAATTCCGCGCCAGCATCTTCATCCTCGTGGCACGCACGTCCATGTTCATTTCCAGGTCGGGGTAGGCCCGTAAATGGAGTCCGGACTGAGTCTCGATCACGCACTCCATGATTTCCAAGAACGTCTTCTGGAAGTCCTTGATCACCTGCACCTCGTCGTGTGGCTCTCGTATTCTCAGATTCAGCTCGTAAACCTGAAACACTATTATTTAAAAATAATAATTTGATAATTAATTTAAATTCAAATATTAATCAGTTGTTTAAAATTAAATTTTTAATTAATTACGGTCATCTAGGGCAAACTTCATTAGGAAATAGGAGACCATGTAATGCCCGAATCCAGCGTAATTTAGAATCCTAATTAATCAATTTGTCACATTTATTATTTTTTAATTATCTACTAATTAAGTTTTGTTTATGAGTTTTATTTTAATTTCTAAGCATTTACGGCAAATCATTCCCCATAAAAGGCGCCTGCATTGCTCCGAAAGGAACGTCTTTAAAAATGAAAATTTTTATTAAAAAGATTAAAGTTGTCTCCTATTTTTAATTATAATTAAAATGTTTTTGAATACTCACGCATGTAACGAATCACAGACCAGGCGTCAGCCAGGGAAGTTTCGGTTACTTCCGTGAGCGAGTAGACGCTGTCGAGCCACATATGAAATGGAGGGTGATTCTTCGCTTTTAGGAGGGCGTTCCGGGCTTTGATGGACCGCGCTTGGATCACGTTTCCAAAATGATCGTAGGAACAGTTTAACTATATTACATAGAAAAAAATTAATTAAAATGATGACATAGCACATTCTAATAACAAAAGTGGTAAAAAATCTAATTTATAGGTCAAGGGTCACTGACTCCTTTGTAATAAATCTTCATGTATGGCACCAAATTGGACACGGGTTCCACCACAACCCTCAGCGTTTTACTGGTCGCGAGTAAACTCGCTTTCAGAGCTATCGGCACGTCCAAATGCGTTACCGCCTCGATATAAGTTTGGAACACTTTCTCCGCTATCGCCGTCATCTAGAATTTAATCACAATTAAAATAATTATTTTTTAATATTTCTTTTATTTTGTTACATAATCGAAATTAATTAGGTATTTACGTTTCTGTCAATTGAGTCAGGGTCCTCCATCAGCATTTTGTAGCGATGTGCGGCAAGCACGTGGAGGTTGGAAAACAAAGAGCGGAAGCACCTTTCCACCACACTAATTAATTTAATTAAAACTTAGACTCACTCGTGTATTAATTGAAAATAATGCGTTATTCATTAATTAACATCTTTTGACCTTTGACCCGAAGTCCGGTGGATGGACAACATGATGTCCTGCATTTCCTTGTTCAGGTCGACCGCGAACAGCTTCATCAGTTCCCACTGGAAGTACCTGACTGTTAATTAGAGTTAATTATAGTTAATTAAGAATTAGAATTATAGAATATAATGACAATGACATAATGAGTGTAAAAATCTCACAGATAATGTAAACCGGGGTGTCCTTGAGTTTATTCTGAAGCAGAAGAATGTAATATCGGTCCTGCTTCGAGTACAGTGATGACCACAGATTGAAAAAAACTTGGAACTCGTGATAAGCGCCAGGGGTGTATCCCATGATGGCCGAGACGAGATCCTCCCACTCGAAAGTGCCCCTCTTGAACAAAAAAATTAAAATTAAATATAACTTTGCTTTAAGTATGTAGGTAAAAAATAATTTAATAATTTAATAATTACCCCTGGAATAAAATTTGAGTGGAACGTCTGAGGAGGTGGCACCAACTCATCGAAGTGTGTGGGAAAACCAAAAACGACGCTTTCTCCACCCTCAAAAAATAAAACGAAAAACACCCAGTCTTACCTAATGAATTTTTACTCGCCTTATCTAATCATCAATTCTTTGTCACTACCTTTTGTATTCATGAAGTGCTTTTGATTTTTAAAGCTTTTTTTAAAGCTGATGTTTGTAAGCTACTTTTTGTTGTATCAATCAAATAATATTCGAATAAAATACCTTCGATAAAATGATGTTGAGCTCCGCCTCGAACTTCATGACTAAATAAACGATCGTGTCAATTTCGTGGTCATCGATTTCAACGTAAATTTCCCTTCCAACGAGCTCCCAGCATTTCCGCATCGCCTTCGCGTAAACGTCCGGGGGCGTATGGAGAACTTCTTGTGAGGGTCTACGGAGCTTAAGCAGAATCATGTTGTCCACGACGCCATCGAGGTCGACGAAGAAGAGGACGTTTGTCTTCCGGAAGATTCGTCCCATGACACGCGCGATGTCGAACTCGCGCTTCCGGTAGGCTCCGGCCTGTGGCACTACCATGCGGATTTGACCGAATAGGTGGAAAATTGGCTTCACGCCCCTTTCCTCTCTGTGCTCTAATTATAATTAATTATTAAAAACCACTAAAAGTATTAATAATACACATATATTACATTCTAATTTTAATTAATTAAACTCTTACTCGAGTCAATGCAGGTTTGATAGAATTTCAGCAGTTGGTCCTCCGGAAACGTTTTCACTTTCTTGAGAAACTTTCCCACTTTGTCGTTTTCCAGGAAGTTCATGGGAATGCCCTCAATGTAGAGGAGCAAATTCTGGGACGATTCCGGGTTGCTGGAACCCTGGCTCGAGGCGGACATGGAGGTGGATGACGAAGAGGACGATGAGGTGGCCGTGGACGGTGGATTTTTCCTCACGTAACTGCCACACGCAAAGTGATAAAAGTCATCGCAAGGATGCACCGTCTCGTCCAGGCCGCTCTTTAGCCACTGCGCTATTTCAATTAAATTTCAATTTCGATTAAAATTAATTTCTCCTTCATAAAATATACTTAATTAAAGTTAATTTAGTTAAAACTTAATTACCCATTTTCTGACAATTGTCCGTCGTACAAGTGTACGGATGTTCGACTTTGTCTGGTCTCACTATTTCATAAAAAGAAGAAAAGTAAAATTTAAAACTTAATTAATTATTAATCAATTCTGTTTTATAGTTAATTTAACTACAATTACATACTTACACAGCATCATCAAGCCGCCCAAAAAATATCCTAGGATGATGATCGTGAGGAGAATCAGAGTGACGCATATTCCTCTGCGGTAGCTGTTATCCTCCTCAACGATGCTTAATTAATTAATTAATTAAAATCTTTAATTAAAATTCATTTAGTAATTAGTCACTTTATAATTATCATTTAATTACCCCGACTGATTATCTATACTGCTTTCACCACTAATTTGGCTGTAAGTCTGCCAAACCTTGTCGTTAGTGTTATTAAGTAGAATAAAATTGTTGAGGTCGTCCGGCGGCACGCGCTGGCGCTCGCCGATGATTTCGCCCAACACCGACAACTGCGGAGTGGAAGCTGGTGGAAGGACCGCCACCACATTGAAATCCTCATCGTCATATTCCAACAGAATGTCTTCTCGAGATCCCGCTTCCGGTTCCACTCCAAGAATGTTTCCAATTCGCTCCCGAATCATCCCCCGGAATCCGGCGTGGGCGACATTGGAGGCGGAGAAGGTTTCAGCGCTCTTTTTATGCCTTCTCCGGCGATAATCCTTCACCTGGCGAGAGTCGCTGATCGCCGCTCCCACAGAGGAATTGAGGAGACCGGAAAGATCCGCCAAAGTTGGGAATACCAACCTTGGCAAATTTGGACGTTGCTGTGGATGACGAATATGAAGATGACGATGACGAAGGTGTTGCTGCTGTTGTTGCTGTGTAGGCACTTCCGGTTCTGTTGTCTCCTGTGTCCCAAAATCGTAGCCATATTCGTCAGCGTCATCATCGTCGTCAAAATCTTCACTTCCACTCGCATTTTTCCTCTGCATTTTTACCCTCCAACTTTCTCCAGGACTTGGAACTGGACACTTTTCAAGTTCACTTTCACTGGGGAATTTTTTATTATTTTTTTAATATTACCTTTCTCTTAGGGGTCACTAGGTCATTGAAGGTTCAAGAATCAAGGTCATTCCATAGTTACATACATTCAGTTAACTAACCATTGTACTTAAACATAAGCATCTTCTTTAACTTTATTAAAGTCGAAGAATTATCATTAAAAATTAATGTCGTCCATCCCTATCCTAATTTTTTAGGTGTGCAATAATTAATTTTCATTAACACGACAAAATGGAGCTTCCAAAGAAAACGAAGCTTCCTCTAAAAGGAAATGTCGTGTCGCCCTCAGATTCATTGACCTCGACTTCACATTCAACTCCAAGCATCTCTGAGGTGTCGAGGCACGTGTCCAGCAGTGAAAGTCTGCCGGCCCTTCCCAATGTTCGAGCTCGTAAAAAGGTGCAAAATTTTTCCCCCAGAAAGCCACTGGCTTTCACCTCGGATGAGCTCCAGCTCCAGCGGAGAGTTCCAACCTCGCGAATGTCCGACTCTACGGTATCCAAATTGAATAAAAGATCGGCGCGGTTAAATCAGGATGTGAATCCAATTAAAAAATTACAGCAGAGCTTCAGTGCTCTACAATTAACAAATCTGAGGGTGAGACCCACCGTGACCACGGTTCTGAGGCAGCAGCACGTCCTGGAAAAACAGGAGCAGATGGAAAAGGATAGAGTGGACAGTCTCATGGTTTCCAACTTGGCGAACCCGGAAGTCGCAGACAGGATGGGCTGGAAACAAGCTCAAAAACAGGAGGCGATCGAGAAATGTTCCGAAGCTAAGAAGTTGCTCAAGGCGAAATTGGCGTATGAGAGGGCACGCGCCGCACAACGGAAGGCGATTGACGAGAAACATAAAATGGCGGATGATACTAGGAAGGAGGTGCGGATAATTAAGTTCAGAATTAATTGAACAAAAAGATAATTATTTGTTGTTGGAATTTAGGTGAAAGTTTGGCAGGAAAGGTTGGTCCGAGAGAGGGAAGCGGAGAAGGAGAGAAACAAGCAGAAAACTGAGAAAGTTCAGAGGTTAAATGGAGAGTCCAGGCGAGCGATGGATTTGATGGTGCATTCGAAGCAGCAGAGGGCGGCGAGGATGAAAGAGGAAACGGAGAGGTTGAAGGAGGAGGCGAGACAGAAACAGCAACAGGAGGAAATGCGGAGGCAAGCGCAGATTATGCAGATTCAGGCGGCAAAGATGGCACTGAAGAAGTCCAAGGATCCGGGTATTCTCCATGGTCAAGATGCGCCCGGAAGTGCAGAAGAGGAGACGCGGCGGAGGCTAAGAGTCCAGAGGCAGCAGGAGGAGGCGCGGCTGGACGCTCAGAGAAAAAAGATTCAGACTCAGAAGCAGTTGAAATGCGTCAAGTTGATCCGGGCGATGAAGAAAATTCAGAAGTTTGAGAATCTTGCCAGATCCCTGCCCACCACTCCAGATTCCAATAACGACAACGAGGAAAAACTCGACGCTTGGAACATTGAGCTGGAAAATCTCCTGGAGGAGTTGCAGACCCTGAAAACGGAAAATCAAAGGTGGCGATTCCAATTCCAGGGCCAAGGCCAGAATCAGGCCCAGAGCCAAAATCAAAGCTCCTGCCCCGTCCTCCACAACTATCCCACATCAAGTTGGAATAATACTAGAAAAACGGGAAAATTAAAAGAACTGAAAATTATTCAGCCATCGCCAGACATGCTAAATAGTACTAACAATAATAATAGGCAATTAGTTAATTATCATAGCAAGACTAATTATAGCCAAAACCCCGGAAGACTTGCAGCGATGACGGTCGGCAGGCATTATTAATTATTATTATTATAGACATACAATATTATCAATTAATTAAATTATATTTAATATAACATGACTATCACATTTAATTTTCATCTCCAATCAGAATCAAAATGTAATTTACATTAATTAAAAATTATGTGCTTGCTTTCGCTTTCTACATAAAAATTCAATTGAATTTTACACACACCCAGCAAAAAGTTTAGTTAACTTATAAATACAATTATACATTTTAAATGAAATAAGCTTTGCCAAGTGAATCATAGATGTTGCTTGCATGATGTCGCATGAAACTTTTTTAGACAAAGCCTCCCAACTTCACAATATAAAACCATACAGCCACAGCCTCATTCATCATGAACATCATCGTTTTCAAAGTTGGGGATGTTTTCATTCAAGCTGAACCTGAACACTTTTATTCTTGTAAGTTGTAACTTTTGTAACTGTAACACCTGTCGCAGTCAAACCGACACCACTGTATAGAAACCTGCATAAAAATAATTTTTATACAGAGGCAGAGGGTGAGGTGAGGGTAGTAAGGAGATACATCTCCTTATTAACTCGCCCCTTCTCCTTCCTACCTGTTCTAAAGTAATTTTGTAATCGTCAACTCTTTTCTGGTTTCACTTCACTTGCTTCATGTTATTTACATTTACAGGTACTCAGTCAGAAGTCAGCTCATTGCTCAAAGGGAAGCAGAGTTCATTCGCTTTACTCTACTCATCTAGTATCTAGAAAAGATTCTCTTTCTCATGTCATGATAAAATATGCTGAAAGATGTTCATTTCATTTTCATACTCATGATACCCATGAATGCTCATGTTATGTCTGAATCTGCCGATGGGGTCAAACATGTGAATTGTGAATATCGTATGTACTTAAGCACTGTATTTATTAGCAGGTTTTACAACATTATCAGTATCGTTGATCTCCAGGTGTGTAAGTTGTAACTGTAACGTATGTAAAGTAAATGTGGCATGGCATAAAGGTACAAAAGTGGCAAAAATGGCAATCGAATCGAATACATGATTCAAGACATGTTAATATTTATCATATTTTAGTTTCATTATAGAAAATAGAAATTTTTCACACTTCATTTCATTGCATGCAAAAGGGAACATTTCATAATGAAATTGCATTTCCTCCGTCTTACAGTATTTTTATGTCATATTTATTTATTTAATTGCTAATTATAGAATACTCGAACGAGCTCACATTAAAAAGTGATTGAGTTTACGCATTTAAGAAACTTTTAATACATTAAGTAATTGTAATTTAGTGATTGATTAGCGATACAATAGTGAGCAATTGAGTGATTAAAGTTGCTCATTTGAATAATAATAATTCACTATTTAACATAACATTAAATATTTGAGTTTAATGAGTGTAGTGGAGTTAAATATCTGTAACTAATAATAATGAATAACATGGAAATGCGAGAGGCAGTGAAAGCGGTGGTGAGGAGCTTCGCGAGTTCCAGGTCGAGCGGAAGCAACTACGGATCGCCATCGCCTCATCACCACCTCCACGTTCCAGGAAACGTTCCTCCGAGGGGACCACACCATCACGTGGCACAAGGAGGGGGTGGCGCTGGGGGTGGAAGAGGTTAGCTAATTAAATAAATATAAAACTAACGTAATTTAAATTATTTTGAAAAGTGACATTGGGAATATTTTGATTAGTGAATGTTGTGGAGGCACTCCAAGAATTCTGGACGCTCAAGTACTGTTCGGAAGACGGTGGAGGTTCTCCGGGCACTCCGGGAAACCCGGGTACTCCAAATAATGGTGGAAATCTTAACGGTGGTGGCGGTGGTGGAAGGAGAAACGCGTGCGTTATTTACGAATCAGTTCCATCCCAGTCACCGCCCTACATATGCTACGTCACTTTACCCGGTGGAAGCTGCTTTGGAAGTTTCCAGGTACTGTATTAATTATAAATGATTAATTCCAGGTTAATTACGTGATTAATTCAATTTAAATTTTATTGGTGAACAGAAATGCCCCACGAAAGCGGAGGCTCGACGATCCGCGGCGAAAATCGCTTTAATGAACAGTCTCTTTAACGAGCATCCCAGTCGCAGAATAACAGACGAGTTTATTGGCCAGGCGGTTGGAGATGCGGCTGCGTCGTCGGCGTCCGCTAATTGCTCTTCAAATGGGTCGGTGCTTTTAGGAGAAAACGGCGCCGCGGGGGTGGAGGCGTTTCGCGTTATGCTCAATGTTTCCAAAGGGAGGACGATGCTCGAGTTCCAGGAAATGATGACGGTGTTCCAACTGCTCCACTGGAACGGCAGTCTCAGGGCGATGAGGGAAAGGCACTGCTCGAAACAGGAGGTTATCGCGCATTACTCGAACAGGACGCTAGATGACATTATGAGAAGGCAGATGGCGCTCGATTGGGTCGCACGAGAGGAGCTGTCGGCTGGAACAATTCGTGAGTTCATTGATTAATTGTAATTAAAGATTATTATGTTAAGAATGGTAATTTGGAGTTTATTAATATTCTTTTTTATATTGTTGAACCGCAGATAGAGAATTGGTGCAGGCAGAAAACGAGCTGGAGCAGGCGCGGTGTCTTGGAAGAGAGCTCAGGTTTCCAAAGGAGAAACGCGAAATTTTGATGTTGGCGCAGGGGCAAATCACTTGCCTGGCTTAATTGGCTAAATAGTAATTAATTACAGTTTTAATACACGTAAAGGTTTTTTTTTTCATTTTATAAAATGAAATCCGGAAATTGTTTTAATATCAACATGTATTTATCAGCGTGCTTATCTTAATAATAATTTAGTAGTTTAAGTACAATTTTATGTTCCTTTATTATTTGAAATGAAAACCACCAACCGCAATAATCCCGTTGATTCCTTAATTAATTATTGTTTTAGTAATATAATGTAATGACGATGATAATCTTTTTCATTTTTAATTGTATGAACGTCAACGTATTTTGTAACACGATTTTTAATTATTTTTAATTAGTATGTGTCAAACCGACTAAGACAAGACAATCCAAAGCATTTTTATATAATTATTTGTACAGTGATTTCAATTAACGTTGTAAAATATAAAGACGCAGATAAATTGTGACATAACGAAAACGAAACGATTTTTAATTTTTACGTGCCAGATTGTTTTTATCATTTTTTAATTTGCTTACAAGCCGAGTCGAATAAAATAAATTTTAAAAGCTTTTTTTGTAATTAAATTAAAATATGGAAAATGTAAATAAAAAAGATTAGCAGAAAAGCGAACTGGGAAATCGATTTTATTAAAAATGCGTAATCATCTAATCATAATATTCATAATTCATAACTCAATATCATCAAGCATGTATTTACACATATATCGTACAATTTAATTACAAATTAATGTAATTACGCGTATAATAAAATATGATTAATTTAATTAGTTTATACTGCGAAACTCCGGTCTCATTTCACCCCTTCTTTACCACCTCTTTGGTTCGTTAATTAATTAAGAATGAAATTACATAACATTAAAATTAAAGTCATTCATATGATAATTAATGATTTTATGTACATCCACAATAATATACATACATATAAAACATCATACATAATGTCAGTTAAAAATTAAATATTGAATGGAATTAAATTAAATAGTTAACTTTAGGCAGATTTTTAACTTTTTGAATTATGTAATAAGTCGATTAAATATTAATTTATTAAATAATCATTAGATTAATTAAGCACTTCAAAATAAACAATAATAATTATAATTATAATTCATAATCATACAAGGTATTTACATTAAGTTAACTGTATTTTTACACTTTAGTTTTTATTTAATTATTCCGTTTTAATTAAACAAATCTTCATTTCACGCAAGATCTCCATTAAATCCTTGTATAATACATTTTAAATTATGAATTAGTTAAAAAATTTAAATACACTTTATGATACATTAGAATTTTACAATTAGATCCAGAAATGTCATTAATCTCAAGCCAGATTATGAGTGCCAGCAGACTGCGAATGATGTGGCGGCGTGAGAGGTGACCAACGATGGACTCCACTTCCACCTCCACCTCCATGATCGTTGGTACCGTTATTACCGGTTGTGGCCACCACATCAACGACCGTTTGAGATTGCTCACCTGTATCCATCGCGTAACCGCCACCACCCCCAGAATGACCTCCACCTCCACCCTGGTCACCACCCACAGAGGAGGTGACGGAGCTGGGCGACCCACCCTGCTGCTGCTGATGTTGCTGGTAAAAATGAAACTTGGGAGAATCAGAGACAAATCCATTCATGTTCATAACAGACGCGTATCCTCCATTGGCGAAATGCTGGAGAGAGTGGAGGTGGTGATGATAAGAAGACGCGTGTGCGTTCACACTCGCATAATACGGAGAGTGCTCTGGTGGTATGGGGGAATACGAGATTGCAGCTGAAACCGGGGTTGGAGTCGAGCTAGGACTCAGACCACCTCCACCTCCTCCGCCACCACCTCCAAAATGCTGTTGGTGATGATGAGGCAGTAGATACATGGAGGATGGAGGTGGCACCAGGGATGGAGGTGGAGGCGTCTCCTTCCCATTCGAAACCACCCCCACCTCGGAGCCGAGTTCGTTGCTCGAGGTCATTGATTGCTGTTGTAGCAGATGTGGATGGTCCGATGAGGCTGAGGCGGCGGAGGTGGATGTGGTGTGCCAGGGATAGTATGATGAAGCTGTGGTTCCCGAAGAGCCTGAAGATGATGCTGAGGAGGGCCAACTCGTGCTGCTTGAAGAACTCGGAATCGTCGGGGTGGACCACACCGCCGATGAAACGGATGACGTGGTTTGAAGACCGTCATCACCTGCACCATGCAAATGCATCAAAAAATTATTATTATTATTATTAATGATAATAATGGTTTTATGATTATTACGGGGATGGGGATGATATTTTTTTAAAGGGTGCTTTTCTATAATATCCGCGTTTTGCGGTGGTGGTGGTGTTGGACGATAATTTTCTGGCTGAACGGTTCAAAGATGGCAAAAAATCCTGAGTGAGCCGAGAAGAGCAATAAAATATTTTTTTCGTTCGGTGTGCACACACAAATACTCAAAAGGAACTGAAACTTTAGTCAAAAGACGGTACTTTTATTGTTTGGCCATAATTGTCGGCGCCTTTGAAGTTTCTTGAGCATTCAGCTAGTATCAATGTTGAGCAAAGTAAAGTAAAAAGAGGAAATAAAAATAAAAGCGGCTCTCGAGAAAAGGCAAATGTGTCAAAACGTGTGGTGCACGCTCATGGACATGGAAATCTTTCTGTGTGTTCACGGAAGAGTCATAAACCTGGTGAAGGTAAAGTAGAGAAATATTCGAGTTGAGAAGCTTTTCGAGTCCTTTGGTAATTCTAAGTCTCTTCTGAGTTTACGTTAGCTAAAATCAATGTGAGCGAGCACCTTAATTCAAAACAAGGAAAGAAATTCACGAAAAACTCTTTAAAACATTTTTTTTAAATGAACCCTTTGAAAAAAATTACATTAGAAGCTTCACTTTTTCGTTGGTCTTTGGATGTAACTTTTTGTCACTGCATCCAAAACACATCGAACCGAAACTGCATCTTCAAGCAACAAGTGCCACTTCCTAAAAGATTTCTTGGTGTAATGCACTAAACAACACCTCCACCTCCAAAAGAGACACCAAGAAAGAGGAGGAATACTAATTTCGGTGTAAGTCGCGAGTTGCATTTTTTTAGAGAGATTTTTTTTCGCACACCGGAGCACCCAACCGAGAAAATGAAGCATCTTCCTACTATAAAAATTGCAATTCCAAGCCAGAGCCAAGAGGTGAACGAACACTACACACTTTTAAAAAGGACATTCATTTAAAAAATCTCATTAAGTTTTAAACTCGCATATTTAGGCATGACATGGCTGACTGAATCATCGCGAAAATAAAAATAAAATGAACATTTTTTATTTAAAATGTCTTGAAAAGAAATAAATAGGCAAAAAAAAGTTTTTAAAATCTTGTGAGGTGCCATTGTCTAAATATCATTGCGATTCTACCAGGAAGGAAGGAAAATCTGAAACTGAGTCCTGATTTAATATGCTCAATGTGTTCAATTTCAATCATTTGAAACATTTAAATGTTTATTCAACGATTAAAATCACAACCATCAAACTTCCTGTTTATTAAAAGATAATTAGTTTTTTTGCATTCAAAAAAATGAACTAAAAACAGGGGAATTTAGGAAACCCTTCAAGTGTAAAATGTAAAACACATTTTTGCTTTGTTTTATTTACTAAAACTTTGCTTTCCCCATTAAAAATGAGCTTAAACTCCTTAAGTTAGAAAAAGTTGTTTCATTTTCATTCATCCTTTGTGTTTGAAAAGTTTTTTTACGATAATTTTTTAATGTTCTTTTGATAGCTTTTTAAACAGTCCTAATGATACTGGCCAGAAGAGCTATTAGTAAATTGTTAATGTTATTATTTTTTATTAGAAATTACAAACTATTTCCATTTCCATTACGATTATGCAAGTCAAAGTAGTTTAGTATTTACAGACCGACCATAATTTAGTGCCAGTGGCAAAGTGAAGCAAAAGCCAGCAAAAAAGTCACAATCATCGTAAAAGTCCAGATTTATGCATATTAGTAGAAAAGTCTTTTTTTGTTTGAACATAACCAAACAGAAAATTCCAACGTTTTTTAGGAGTTAGTAGCAGTAAGGAAAAAGAAATTGAGTGTTGATGATGATTAGGTGGTGGTATTACAATGATTATGATGTGCTCACTGCTCACAGTGGTGTCTGTTTGCTGTTTGCTTTGACATTGGGCGCAGCTGCGTGAGAATTATGGCTCATAAAACTTATTCAACAAACCTCAAAAAAAATTTACGGCCAACTTCAACTCAAACTTCTTACATTAGTTCTTTCTTACATACAAACAACTGAAGAAAAGAAAGATTTTTTTTCACCTTTTTTCTCTATTTAGTCTAAATAAGCTCAATTTGTATAAAGAAAACTACAAAACGAAGCAGGCCGAAATTTTGTGGATTCATCAAAATGATGCATTAGAAATTAAAAAAATGCAAAGTAAAGGGAAAATGAAAGCAGCGATCAAGATTTTCTTAAGAGAAATTCTCCTTTTATGCCCTACAACGTCACAGCCATGAGACGGTCACAGTCACATCACTCGTGGTCGTGATAATAATCTACTTAGGCAAATACTAATTACATACTTACACCGTGTAATTTTTAATTATTAATTACAGTAAGTTGAAAGAAAAAAGCCGGTGCTTCATTAAATTTCCATTTTTCCGTTTAATGGGTCATTGACGACATTCGTTCACTTTGAAAATTACTACAATGTATGTAATACGATACCACAATTTTCTTTTGCTTTTGCCTTGTAATTTAATATAAAGACGCAGTAACATCAACAGCAACCGAAAACCGAACCGAACCGCATTTCTCAAGCTTTATTGAGAAAGCAGGAAAAAATCTGAAGAAAATCTGAAGAGCTCAACTAAACTGATGTGATACTATTGCATTGTGGTTATGTGGTTAAGAATGTTTATGAAGCTGTGGTTGTGTGACGTTACTGTGAGCAGCCACTCTGAAACGAAAAGGGGCAGGTAAGAAGAATCTTAATGGAAGAACAATGGAGTTGTGATTCACACCTTTTTTTCTCTCACAGAAAGAATCGTCATCATGCATGAAGAATGAAGCAATTTTATTACCCTCTCCACTCTCTGTCTACTACACTACTATCTCCGTGATGTGCATTTTTATTTTATGAGAATGAAATTCTCATCTAAAGGTAACGTATGTATTTACTCATGTTCATTCTAACTAAGAATGTTGCATTGCCTTAATGTTAATGTTGCACCACGCGTGAGTTTTGACATCTTTATCAATTAAAAAATTATTGTACCTGGTGATGACTCAATCCGGCCCTTTTTTGACACTCCTACGGGGTAGGTCAAAGCTCGGTGCGATGGTGGATGTGGGGGCGGATGTGCATGTGGATGTGGATGCGAAGGTGGAGCTGAAGCCGTAACGGCCGAGGGTGCACCTCGGAAGGTGCAGCCTGTCTGGTAATAGCTTGACGAGTGGTGCAAGTACCAAGGCGCATCTGAATAAATTATTAAAATTTATTAAATTTTTATTTTATTAAGTTTTCTAAAATGATAAAAATGTAAAAGTTTTTACATTGGGGGCTGTAAAATAACTCCCGGTGTGAAGCGGGACGTTCCTTTGCGTCGAGGAAGGCTTTCGCGAAGGGGTTGTATTGGATTTTCAGTCCGGTCACCTGCGAGGAAAAAGCGAGAGAAAAATTTGGTATTGACAATTATTAATCTAAATTAATTACGCATTAACACATAAAACTGTGTCGACAGCCGAAACGAACGATTCGATTAGGATTAACGGATGCGCTTAGCTTGAAATAACAATCAGAATTTACTTTGGCTGACAGTTGACGAAAATCGCAGGTAATTGCGAAGATGGAAAATTCTGTTTTTTTTTCTCCTGTTCGCCTACTTTTGTAATGTATTTGAAAATCTAATATTTACAAGTGACCACGACGCATGTTCTGAAATGAACATGTGGAGCAAGAACAACCGAAGCACCAAAGTCACATGTAAAATTTACATCCTGCGTTTTAGTCACATGCATGCGCTTGCAATTTAAACAATGATGTTTAATTAACTAACGTTTAATTACTTGACTAAATTCGGGTAAATACCAACCTCTTCATTCTGGTACGCAGTGACCGCAATAAACTGCGTCTCGGGCAAAGGATAAACCGTGCTTCTGGTGTACTCCGAGTTCCTTATTAAAATCTCGGGACTTACCGGGGTGTCAGCGCCAACTCGAACGACGTGCACGCGGGGTTC
Source organism: Cyphoderus albinus (assembly GCA_021029165.1). Lineage (NCBI taxonomy): Eukaryota > Metazoa > Arthropoda > Collembola > Entomobryomorpha > Paronellidae > Cyphoderus > Cyphoderus albinus. The sequence continues at coordinate 17,041 of VYYJ01001323.1, read as the reverse complement.
ATATTTGTGCAGGGAGTGGAGCATAATCTTGATGAAAATTGATTAAGATGATAATTAATTTTATGATTAAAATTACATTGATTTAGAAAGAATGAAGGGAGGAAAATGTTTCGGGGCACTCTGAGATTTTTTCTTTGAATCTAATATCTTAGGTAATATTAATTATGTAATTAAAGGATGAATGACTTTTGTACCTGCGGATTGCCATTAATTTTATTGGTAAGTTTCACTTTATGGAAGGAAATCATGTCCTTAGTCCAGTGCGCTCCGAAATTCGGGGATTCTGGGTGCATGTACACAGCGTTACAAGGCTGAGTCTCGGCTTTGCCTCCAGGAACCCATTCCCCGTTTACGTACTTCCACCGGTGGTTGTCAATCTGGACGAATTCCAGCAGCACAGAGTACATTGCATTTGGAATGAGTCCGGAGATGCGGATGCGCACAACGGGAAACATGCGACTAATTAAGTTAATTAGTAATGAATGATAAGAAAATGAAAACCTCTTTCTAAGTAAATAAATATGGCGACGGCGACATTCTCACTCTGCCCCAGTCACTCATAATCATAATAAGAACTTTACTGACTTACCGACCACTTTTCGTCACAATCATTTCATTTGTCAGAACATGAAACTTTTCCCAGAGTTCGCGATCCTCTAAAACAACACGGGGCCCACCACCTCCAAGAGGTGACAGGGAGGAATCCTCCTCCATTCCACCACCACCTCCACCGCCACTCTGCTGACTTCCAAGCACCACCTCCGGAGATGAATTACCTCCTAAAACATTTTGCGTGTCCATTCCCATCCGTGAAGATGGAGGTGGCGCACAGTTCCCAAATGAGGATGTCATAAAACCGGAGTGTGGATGGTGGTGACTTAACGGACTGCTTGCGACGCCAACGCCAACACCGTAATCCTGCAGCTGGGCTGAGGTCGGCCATCCCCCAGAGTAGCCCATGGCCGCTGCGGCGGCTGCCGCCGCCGCCGCTGCATGAGCGGCACTGGCCGGAGGTGGATGTGAGTGTGGATGTGGCGGTAGACTGTACAAGTCACAGCATGAAGAGGAGATCCCACCTCCACCACCACCATCTGAAACTGAGGTGACAGCTCCATGCGGAGAAATCACGGGCACGGGGTAATTTGACACAGGAGTCAAGTGACTTCCTCCCAATGCAAGTTCTGCATTACTATTCGGGTTGCCGCAGCAGATTTGATAGCGGTTTGAATTTGACAGAGACGTTAAGCTTAGAGTGGAGTTATTTTTCGGACTTGGAACGTTATTATTGTTGTTATTATTATTAAGGTTTAGCGAATTCGTACCATCGACAATCGACGAATTTTCCGGGTTCGGAGTGTCGCTATTAATTAATGCACCATTTCCACTTGATGATTCACCGTTATTATTATTGTTACTGATAGTATTGTTATTGTTATTATTTGCGCGACACGCGCCATTATTATTGTTGTTGGAAGAGGCGGTGAAAGTGTTGAGCACTTTTCGCGACTTTTTGTGATGGGCGGGGTGTGCACTTCCGGTGGCACCTGCACCTCCACCACTACTTCCACTAGCACTGCCACTACTACCACCTGACGAGTTGGCGTTTGTGGACACACTGCTACCGCTACTGTGGGCACTTGCGGCTTTCTGCATTTTCGCTTGTTTATTTATAATTAGATTATGTCACTTTTATCACTTTCTCTTGAAAAGAAAAAAATCTTTAAGTTTTATTATTATTGTAATTATTTTCTATTTGGACATCTCATTGATAACTCATTTTCACGATCAAGAGAAACAGAGATTTTCCATCCAAAATGCAAGCTGTTAACGAAGGATAATTTTAGCGGGTAGTTGAGATTAGATTTAGATATGTTAAAAATGAGTCCTTGGTGTCAAATCGCTTGATTCTGGTTGTATGTGGTAAATGTTAAGCCAGGTCACTATTTAGTATCATATGTATAAGAAGTGAAGAGTAAATTTCTCGTAGATTTGCTAAATTTTATTATTAGCCCAGTAATTATGATGATTTTGTGAAGGCGTGAGAAAATTATAACTTGGTCGTCACAAGACAATCATTTACGCTGTGTTACCAGATTCACAAGTGTGATTATTATCAAGATGGTAAACAGTCTGAGTCTCAGTCAGTCGCAACTGCAACTGCAACGGCTACAGTGTCAGAATCACGACATGCACTCAACTCAGAGACTTCTGACCCTGCCCCGTAAAACCAAGATGTGATGTGATTGAGTCGAGTAAAGCTACCAGAAACAAAACGATTCCATCATCCAAGAAGAAAATCTTGTGAAGTGAAACATCTTAATAATCCCTGATATCTACGAATGTTATGATGGATGTGCTGATGAGATGAGGATAAAAAAAACTGTGAAATATTTTAGTCTCTTTTTTTCAGCTCTGCAAACAAAACCCTTTTTCTTCTCTTGTAAGTTTCGGCTGCAAGAACCTTTTCCTGAGTGAGTTCAGTTCACTCACTCGCTATGATTCTCTGAGTGTTTAGAAGCCCCTAACTATGCTAAAGTAAGAAACATCTTCATTTTCCTTTTCTTTCGGCAATATTTTTTCCGAAGGTATTGTAATTGTAAATGTGGTCAGAGTAAGTAAGTACAATATTAATACAATGTCACACACACATAGCCAGTTTGGCCGGTGGGTACTCGGTAAAGGTAAAACATTGATGAAGTAGTGATGTGATGGAGGGATGCTCATGTTCAGCTCACTCAGGATAAAATATTTATTTTCACCTGCTGCTAATTTATGGTAAGTTAAGTGTTATGTGTGATAAAGTCAGATTTCTTAAAACATTAGTACAATGTCGGTACGTATCTAACAAAAGGCTTTAGATAGATACAATAGTAGAATGCAGAGGCAGATTTAGATTCAGAGATGCAGATGCAGAAGGTGGAGGTGATGAAATCTTTCCTTTGTTAAATAGTTGATGTGATGTTATGACGTGTTATGATAATGTGTAAATAATAATTCATAAGAGGAAAAAATGGTTGATATTTGAGGTAAGGTAACATAACGTAACAAAATGAATGAAATCAAAAATGACCACGGGGCTTATCTGAACATTATGAAATGAATGTGAAGGAAGACGAAGAAAAGAGAAGAAAAAGACGAATCTTTCTTATGAAAAAGATTCACGCCTTCCTACCAAGCCCGTGGCCAACAAGAGATTCAGAATTTCTCTCAAATCTTCCCATGGGTTGGCTTCAGCTCTTTCAAGACTTTTTACTTACTTGAAAGAGCTCGGGCTGAGCTTATGCAGTCCATTGCAGCTCTTCAACCTAAGCTCCTGTAATGTGATGTTCATGCAGTTTATTAGAGATTATTTATGTTAATTGTGAAAATGTTTGTTAGCTTAGCATCAATACCACAGAAGTGAGTGAAACTAAGCATTAGTAAAATATTACGTTTACAGGTATACAGACGTAATGAATGATCATGATTTTCTTGAAAAGGCAAAAAAAAAGTTTGTGAAATAAAAGCTCATGAATCATGAATGATGAACATTTAAAAATGTTGTCAATGATTTCATGAAGTGAGGTCAATCTGTCTGCGACAATCGACATTTTCATTTTTTCCCTTTTTTCAAGATTTTTTTTTTCAAACATGTACCTATACAATACAATACGGTGTGCGGTACGTTTTTATTTCTATTTCTGTTTCTAGTTTTGCGGTAAAAAGTGTGTAATAAATGGATTATTAAATTTATTTAATGGAGTAGAAGCCAAGTCAAAGCGGCGTTCTTTGATAGTCGCAAGCATTCATGTAGGTAGAGAGGTAAGGTATAATAATAAAAATGATATTGATAAATATGCCTCAAACTGAAGATAAGACACGCTCGCGCTGTCTGTAAGTGCAACAATGAAACCTTTCCATAATAATAATATTTTTGTTATTATTTACTACCTGTTTTGTCGTTGACTGACTACTATGTAGCTAGAATGTTTGCCTTTCTAGAGCATCTTGAACAAAGGCTTTTTTCGGAGACGCCAGTAGCTGTAAACGAAAGAATGGTCGTCGTGGATTTATCATTAGGAAATGAAATGCTCAGACATAGACAGGGTTGAGATTTGAGATGAAATCCAGCTATTGCAGATACAACATGAATGAGCCGCAAAGGCTCGGCTGGGTTAAGTTAATCATGATTCAGGTATTATTATTATTGTGTAATGATTATATGACCTTTAGAAGAAAAATGAATCCACTTGCTATAAAATGTCACTGGCTGTAAAAGTGAATTCGAATCAGATGCAGCAGAAGAAATCATGAGATGAGATGAGACCACACAGAATTATTCTAATTTCATAAGCAAATCCAGTAATTAATCTAGTGTGCAATTCATTCAATGTGTGCGGTAAAGGTACTTTGTTTGTTGAGGAGATTCATATAAACCTTTTATTACTAAATACCAACTCATACTATTTCTAGCAATCATCGTCCTCGTGGTCGTGCCCCTCCTCTGCCTCCTCACATCCCTTCACTTCGATCCGTTTCACTTCGAAAATGGGATTGGGACTGCAGCTCGAATTCGGATTGCAAGCTCCAGAGCTCAAGCCGCTGACGCCATTTTTGATCATTTGGATGAATTTATACTGGTCCGCCGGAGTTCCACTAACGGCTCCGCAAGGATTCATACAGGGATTCATGCAAGGATTCATGCAGGGACTCATGCAAGGATTCATGCAGGGACTCATGCAAGGATTCATACAGGGATTCATACAGGAGGGGTTCATCATCACAACCCCATACTGTTGGGGTGGCGGTGGAGGAGGCGGAGGTGGGCAGGACCTTGCATACTGCTCCTGCATCTGATTCTGCCAGATGGTGAACATTTGCTGGAACAGGGTGTACATCCCGTACATGCTCATCATATTCCACTGACTTTTGTCATTTTTCTTGCAACATTTCTTTCGCTTTCTCTTCGGTGGAGGGGGTGGAGGTGGGCAGCAATTGATTGGGTAGGGGATGGGAATTGGAATGGGTGTATTGTTCAGGATAGTGGGGCAACAGGGGTCACAGCAAGAGTCACACTGAGGAGCTGAACATTGATCTTGATCACAAGGATGTGAGCATGTATCTGGATGTGGTGGAACGTGGCACTGATGATGTGGATGATGGGGTTGTTGTTGTTGTTGTTCACCCTTCCGGATGTATACGTTCATGTTGTCCTGTGGAAAATGTTGGTGAATCGGAAGTCCAGCGCCGTACGGTGGCATATTCGTGTAGTGCTCATAGGATTGATGCCTTGGCCCACTTACAGCGCCACCTCCACCTTCTCCAGCTCGGAAGGTGCTGGAACCTTGGTGCTGTCCGTTATAGGCGACGTTCAGTGTGGACGCTTGGTTATTGTGCAGGGAGAAGGGGATTGGAGGTGGTCCACCACCCCCATTGTTATGATCCAGGGGCACGGGAGTTCCCGGTGGAAGCCATTGCTGCGTCGCGTCAACGTTGACGCCCTTTGAGTACTCTTGCCTTTTGTCTATGATGGGGATTCCTGGAAATGGGGTGTTGTATCGGATACATCCAGGTGGGGGAAGCTCGGAACTGCAAGTTGGTTTCACACCTCTAATCGGCGTTTGTCCATTCGCAGGAGGGACAGGAGTTTGGCCTGAAATGTTCAGCGAAATTTTGGTCTGGACTTCTGGTTTTGTGGCGGCTTTGGAAGAGTGGTCATGTTTCGGCTGCTTATTGCTAAAATGACTGCTGTGGTCACTGCTACTACTTTCACTGGAAATGAATTTATGACTAGAATGAGTTCCACTGCTCTTTGAAAATATTACACTGCTTTTGACACTATTCTTGTCGGAGCTGCCTTTTTTGCTAGTCTCATTCTTAGACTGAGAATTTTTGGTAGACATTGCAATTTTAAATTAAAAAACTAATTTATTCATTTTCACGAAAAAATTTGGGATTCTTATTTTTATCTTATAATTAGCCCCTAAGATATGACGTTGACCGTTTCAGCTGAAGTGAAACTCTAAGGTTGACCGTTAACTAACAATTTAATTTGCAGGAATGGAAGAAAAAAGTTTGATGGAGCAGACCCTGGATTGAAATCCCCTTGGTATTAACTGGAGAAGGTATGAATTTTGTTTTGGAACTCCAACTGGAAGTGACAAAGTCAGTAACGAGCAAAGATATTATGATTATTAACTAGATGGTGCATGATAAGAATAAGGTAACGAGGCTTTTATAATAATTTTTTTGGTACAGTATTTTATTTTATAACAATTTCATTTTCATCTCTCTTTGATGTGTCTTCAACGACTAACTAACAATGACTAATATTTTTACAAAGTGTTTGGCAGCATACGCCATTTGCTTATTTTTCAGAGTTAATTGAAGGTTGGTGGTGGTATTATATTATGACATGAACTGGAGGTCAAACAAACAGGAAATCTTTGCCCCTGAATAACTTTCAGTATTTTATAGTAATTGCAAAGTACTAGAAGTTGGATATCAAAATAATTAACTATATTTAATGTTAATTTACATTAATTAATTAATGTAAACTACGTTGCTCTTGCTCAGATTTTTCTCTGTAATTTTATGGCGCACATTTTTTATCATTATTAAATTTTAACTTCCTGATTAAGTTTTTTTTAAATTAAGCTTGCTGTGTTGGAATATTCAAGAGCGTTCCTTGACCAGTTGGAAGGTAAACAACATTCCTGGACTTGGCCAGTTGATAAGCAATGTCTTCCGAAGCTTCGATTCTCCTGAGCTCCACGAGACCTTCGCCGGCGTCGCCAAAAGCTTTGGCTAGTAAATATGCAGCCTATTAACAATAAAAATATTAAATAATGAATTGTAATATTAATTGCAGTATTTTGTATCGATTTTTTTCTGAAAATGAATTTTGACCTGAGTATCTCCCTCAGCGGAAATAACGGCAGCTTTCTTTTGTTGTTCAGCCTTTTCTACTAGGAAACGCGCTCGTTCTGCGTCCTGTTGAGCCACCTGCTTCAACTCAACGGCTTGGGTGAACTCTTTGCCGAATGTTAAATGTGTCTGTAATTATAAAAAACAGTGAATTAGTAAATTAAACAAAAATTAAATCAGGTTAATTTTGACAATGAACTTACAATAGAAATGTCATCCAAGATAAGTCCAAACTGGCCGGCTCGCTCCGTCAGTGCCTCGCAAACCTTCTGGGAAACCAATTCTCTTTGAGTGATCAGCTCGCCAGCATCGAACTGTGCCACGGTGGCTTTCAGAACTTCGTTGGTAATTGAAGGAAGGACCCTCTCGTCGTAATCGATACCTAAGGTCGTATAAATTTTGGGCAGTTCGTCAGGCACCGGGCGGAACAGCACTCGCAGTGTAATATTCACATTTTGCAGGTCCTTCGAACCAGTGACGACGGGCACGTTGCGGGGTCTCGCCCGAATGTCGAAAAGCATTGGGCGCTGCACCCAGGGAATGAAAAAGTGTGTGCCTTCGCCCACCACGTCCTTTTTCACTCCGGTGAACCTATCGAAGATTACGGCACGGTGACCTCCATCAACTACACAAAAAAATCAAATCGTTAAACATTCATCTAAATAAAACCCGAATTATTTTATTTATTCTAATTAGCCGTTTATTTTCATATTAATTAAACTATTTAACTTACCGTTGTACAAAGCGGAATTGACAACGGCTCCGGCAACCGTGATTCCCACGCCGAGTTGCGTCAGCCGGGTCAAAATCTTTTGTGCTGCTGCCATTGTTGATTATTAATTGAAAAATAATGCTTAACTCGTGACTATTATACTTATTAAGTTACAAGCACTTTTATTTTAACTGACTTTTAGTGCATTTATCTTTTTTATCACTGACTGGATTCTGATCCGGTGTTCTTTGCAAAAATGTGTGTTTGAGTGTTTGAGTGTGAGTGTGAGAGCATGTGGCTTGTACAGTAATGTAGGTGTCGACAAATCTCACAAAGTTGATACATTATGTAACTTTAAATAACAGGGATTCAATTTTGAATAAACTCTCTAACTCCAAATTAACTCTAATGATTGGTTAAAAATGGCCTTAAAAAGGTCATAATTGTGCTTGTTCAGTTGTAAATAAGTAGACCCCCTTAAACACACTACAACTGTATGAAGGGCCCCTTAAAAATGCACTACTACTGCTCTCCTCTTGGCGCTCATAGTCTCAAACTGCCCCCGGTTCTAATGTAAATACTGTTCCATTCCTTTACAATTTACTGTATTTTCCAGAGCTTTTTCCATGAAAAAATCTGATGCAATCCGCCTGAGATCTATCATATATTTGAAAACTTGAAAAACTTTCGATTTTTTCACAATTAATAAACAATTAAATCCGTTTAATATTTAACAAATTAATAACATCGTACCGTACATATTTAAAAAATGATTTTCAGTTCCAACTTTGAAGAAAAAATAATGATTTATAGAAGAGTTTAAAAATAGATGAACTAACTGCTACCAATTAATTCTATCTAATTAAATTCATATGATTTCGATTTTGTAAATTCATTTAATCTCATCCCATTGCATTCAGAATATTTTCGAACATACATAAAATATGAAATCAAAAATCAAATGAAATCTCGAACATTCAAGAATCATGAATGAAGCGAACCAAATCGACTTTGTTAGTTTTTTGCCTTCTTCAATTTTCTACATGTGCTTGAGTTTTGAGAATTCAACATTTTTTTTGCATTCACAGACTTTTCGATTGCAAAAAAGCAAACAAAACTACGCAGCAACAACAACATCCGATCCATAGCCAGCCAGAGCCAACAACATTTTACACTAGCGGAATTGAAAATAGAAAACTGTAAATCTTCTGCCAGTCCCAATACCTCGCCATGTTATTTTTGGGAAAGCAAAAATACATGGAGGGGATAGGAGATCCGTAGTCTGTCTGTGTCTAGTCCTAGTCTAGTCAAGAGTCTTGGCTGAAAGAAGATATGAACGGGTTATTCTCGCCCGTCGCCCACACAAAAGTAGAGGAAAAAGGTGGAATCTAATATATGGCGAGGATAGGACTTTCTGAGTTGTGCCTATCCTACAGTGTTTTGGGATGTACGTGTGTCGACAAAAAAACAAACAAAAACAAATGTACGGACTTGAGCATATGCTTGCCTCTTGCCTCAAACTCCGCACAATAACACAGCAAGGTGACATCAAGGAGAAATGAGACGAAGAACGGGACTGTTCATGAAAATCTCTAAAAATAGAGGGGGTCTTTGACTTTGATAACGTTTTTGGAACGATTTCTTTTTCCGAAAATTGGGAATTTCGTTAAAAAATTATCATGATGAATCCTACTTAAAGTGGAAGAGTTAAAAAATGTTGAGTTAAAGTTAAAGGTTTTATTTGGTTGATATTGGTGGTTTTATTTTGAACTGAACTGACCCTTTTCTGTGAAACGTAGTTTGTGAAAGGCCCCGCGTATTCAAGAACAGAATGAGGTTTCTAGGCTGGAGGAGAATTTTTGGTGAAGTGAAGTATTTTTTTGTCGACAAGATTTTTGTGGAGATGTGACCTCACCTTGGCGTTTCGAACGTGTTTTAATTAATTACTAAACCTTTCCACCTGTTTCGTCATTTTTTTGACTCATTTTGTTTGTTGGTTTATGAATGAAAAATCCAGTGGAGAAATCGGTGTGGAGGATCAGCTCCGGTCGTTGCCAACGTCCACGTCCACCTCGCTGTGGAACGTCATCGTCATTTCTTTTACTGAGGACGAATTCATTGACATCAGCAGCATCAAACAAGTTGACATTGACATCATCACCACCTCCAAGAGGAAGTGTCAGTGGGAGGAAATTGTCAGGTAGAAGTGTGGTCATCAAACTGACCCCTGGCAGTGGGACGTCAAGAAGAACAAGAAAGATTTTTCTTTCTCTTTTACAAACTTTTTCTACTACTGCTGAAAGTGCTCAAGGAAACAAAAAGGCCAGCAGGAGGGGAGAGTTTCCAACGAGGAGACTTTCGGAGGCAGGTGGAGGTGTGGTGGTGGTGAGGAGCCCTTGTCAGGGCTGCAGTCCCCTCCCCCTCGTGAGGTGCTTTCAAGGAGGAAGGCAGGAGGAGCAAGTGCAAAGTCAGCGGGTCAAAGCCCTCAGTCATAGCTTCAAAGCTTCTCGCAGTGTTCGAGTTTTGTGGAGATCGAGTTCCAGATCTTCAGCGTCTCTGTCAACGTCTTCATTTTTGAAGAATGATCTAAAAAGTCAAGTCTGCATCACTGGAATTGTGAGCAACTTGCAACCACCTCAAAAAGCACCAATGACTCACCTTTAGCATCAGACTGGCATTTTCTGCCAAAAAAAGAAAAATATCTTCTCTAATTGCAATTAAAAAGCTTATTTTTGCCATCAATCAACCAAACTCATCGTCAAACAAATCAAAGATTCCCCAAACCAACTTCAACTTCTCTTAGTCAGCAATTCAAGTTTTTTTCTCATTCATTCACTTTTGTCTGATTCTGATTCTTAAAATCAGTTCAGGTTTAAGTTTTTAATTAATCGTAATCAAGCAAGATGTAGATTTCAATGTTCAAATGCGACATCGGGCCTATCTAACCAGTCGTCCTTTCAACTTAATTATAATTCTGAGTAATTATAACCAATTAACCAAATCCTCACCATCCTCTTCAACAACCCAGAAGACAAAAAAGGGACTCGAAGGGACCCTTTTCCACAATTATCCCATGCGTGAAGCAATTACGTAACGTGTGTACTGACAAGCGTCACCTTTCAAAGATCTCGAAAATTTCACCCCCGGACGGAAAGGTCTCATCGTCATCCTCATTCCTGGTTCTTGGAACCTCTGGGGAGTGCGCCAAAAAATCTTGAAGCATTTATTTACAAAAAAAGCGGAATTCTGGAGGTAGAAGATTAAGAAAAGAGGAGGAGAAAAGAAAAAGTTAATTGTCATTAACAAAACACGCTAGACACAGCTATCCCATCGTCACAAAATAAAGAAGAAAAAGTTTCCGTCAGTTGACAAATAACAAATTGACAATGGATAGAATGAATTTGTTCATGCAACAACATTCGGGGTTGGGGTCAACCACCGAAGCCATGGATTTGCAACATCATAGCATCATTGGCAATGCAGAAAACATGCTGGGTATCGATTTCAACAGGTAAAAAGTTAATTCTAGTTAAATAACAGTTCTTTACCACATTACAAGAATTTAAATGCAATTTTTTTTTCATAGGACAAGAACGCTCTCAGAGACGAGTGAAGAAGGCCGGAAGTCCAAGTTTCCCATCAAAAACGAAAAGGACAATTTCCTGAGGAAAGTGCGGTCCGTTCTGAACAAAGTGAGCTCACTGAACTACTACACCCTTCAGAAACGGTGGCTCAGCGTTCTACCTAACAGCAGTAGCAATCCCGCGAACAATTTGCAAACCACCACGGAAGTCCTTCAGCTCGTTGTCAATAAGGCACTGGACGACACCATCTACATGCACATCTACGCCCGGCTCATGGGTCATGTTGCGACCAGGAATCCCGAGAGTTATGGAAGCTACGACATCCGACTTCTAATTAACAGCCAAATCCACCACGAGCTGCAGAAATTAACCACTGATAAGCAACTCGCGCTTTTTGATGGATCAGTCGATAGAACTGATGCGGCTCGGCGAAGAAAAGTCTCCTTACATCGATTCATCGCCGAGCTCTACTGCGAGAAGGCATGCACCTCCAAATTTCTCGTGGAGACTGTCAAGAACTTGCTGATTATGAACAACCAAGGTAAAAAAAAAGAAAACAAAAATTGTATTCATATTTTAATTGAGTGGTGGTTGTAGATTCTAATTTTAATTTGTTATTGTGTCTTTAGCGCTGGTAGATGAAAATATTGAATGCCTCTGCGTGGTCCTGACATTCGCTGGGTCTAAGCTGGAAGAAACGAAGAAAAAATGGCTGGATGAGATTTTCCAGAAATTATCGCACAAGCAGACGGAAACGCCGTCGACCTTATCGAAGCGGATTCAATTCATGGTTTTGGACGTAATGGAGATGAGGCTTAATGGATGGTCCCCGCATAATAAATGGTGGTCGCCCTCCGTCAAGATTTCCACCACGGAGGAGGAAGATTCTGGGAATAAAATGGAGAGCAATGACCCACCACCGCCGTCCACCAGTGGAAATGGAAATTCGGCCGAAAATGAGAATCAAAACACTCGGCCCCCCAAGAAAATGAGCAAGAGAGGCAGCAACAAACACCGATCAACATCCAGGTCAAGTCCAAGGGCTTCACGGGAACGGGTTTTGCGGGAAAGGAATGGAAATGGCGCGGTGGTCGCGTCACTCCTAGAAATGAGGGCTCTTCGAAGGAATTTGGTGGGACTATTGAACAAAGTGAGTCCTGAAAATATGCACAGGATTGCGGGCCAACTGGAAGGTTACCTCCCAAAGACATTGGACGATCCATCGATGGAACCGGCTGTTGATATCATCGTGGACAAGGTGCTGAGTGACGGGATGTACGTAAGGATTCATGCGAATCTGATTGCCAGGGTGGTGCAAAACGCGAAGATTCCGAATTTTGGGGAAAAGATCGTAGCGAAGGTTCTGAAATTCGTGGGACAGAATCCCCAGTCTGTGGATGGTTTTCGGTTCCTGGCGGAGCTCTACCAATGCGATTTGGTGGACGTGGCGGAAATTATGCGCACTCTGCAAAACATTCTGACGCAAAATACAAGCGAGAATTCGATGATCCAGGTGAGTCTTATCGAGCCTATGGCCATCTTTTTCTTCACGGTCGGCGCCAAGTTGGACGCGGAGATTCAGGACAGGAACTGGATGATGAAGATCTTGGAACATCTGAAGGCCACTGCGGAAATGCTGCCACTTCCTCAGAATCAGAACCGATCTCTTTGTCTTGTAATGAATGTGATTGAGCTGAGGAATTCCAACTGGGAGCATCAGCAGCCGCCTCAATGGTTTCCGTGCACTGCGTCCATGTTTTCGAACCGATTTGAGACCGAGGGATTCATCCGCTTGTTTGGGGAGGATAAACAGGTAAATTTTTTAAAAATTGGAATTAAAAAATTAGAATTTGATTTTAATTTTTGGATATTTTTCTTGTGGTTACAGGAATTTTTGCGATTCTTTAAGCTGCGCTGTACCACCTGGAAAGGGACGGATAGGTTTTTTAAGGATGCGTTGGAATACGCGGTGTGCTGCGGAGACTGGGAAAAAGATCCCGGGTTTCTGAGGATGACAGGTGCTTGCATTAATTTTCTCGTCAAGGAGGGATTCATCAGTCACGGCAGACTGAACAATTTCCTGGGAGCGTTTGTCGAAAGAGTGATGTGGATCCGTAGGAAGAATTATAAGGCTTGGGATAATTTTGGGAGGATTCTGGGTAATTTTTTAAAAAATATTTTTTTAAGTTTCGTAATTTGCATTCACTAAAATATTAATTGGTTTTTTGTTTTTAAATTGCAGAGGAAGTTTACTGAAACTGGAACACTGGTACTGACATAGGTAGATAACTTTGGATGCTTGTGGAAGGATCTGGAATTTTCAAAGTATTAAATAAATCAATCGCATTGTTTGTTTCTGAAAGATAGAGTTTTAGAAGTTAGTTAAAGATTTTAAAAAAGGGGTGCAGCAGTTAAAAATGAAATGACGGTTTAATAACGGCTAGTGAAATAATTTCGAGATCGGATCGATTGGTCATCAAAAGATTGGGAAATTTAGAGCGTTTTCATGTCGTGTGTGAAAGGTTGAGTGAAAGTACAATTTAAAAAAGAAAAAATCAATCAGGAGAAAAATAATTAAATTAATGGGAATTATGAAGTGTGTTAATGAATGAATTGATGGATGAGGTTTTTTAACCTAACCTACTAAAAATATTAACTGAAAGAAAAATCATACTCAAAAAAATCAATATAATTTTCTTTAGAAATACAAAAATTAACCGACAAAAAAAAATTTAGATTCAAAAATCAACACTCAAGAGATTGAGAAACTCGGACAAATTACCATTAAAATTATTACAATTTAATTGCTCTGTCTGACTTTAACTAAGCTTGATGATTAATTTTTGGGGCGAATTTACTACTTTGTGACAACTTGTTTTTCTCGCGCCTTTATTAACCATTTTAATTAACTTTTTCCGGATTCCAAAGAATAAGTGTCGATTGAAAGCATGAATTGAAAATTAAATATAAAAGGTAGAAGATGCACGTTGTTTACCTTAATTTAATTGCAATTAGTTAACCATTACAATTAAAAATGAAAATGAACTCATAAAAATATTTTTCTTTTTACAATTAATAGCTTTATTTGTTAACAAACTCAAAAACTGAAAAAATAACTCAATTATTTAACGATTTTGGTTTGCCTTGTCTAAATAATTTAATTTGTCAACCCATTACAGTGCTTTATAATTATAATTAACTTGTTATTAAGAAGAAATTGGCTTCCCTTTTGTTTTCACTATTTTAATTAACTACCTATTTAACGAATTATTGTTTGGCTTTAAAGAATCTACTACTACTTTTAATTACTTAATTGATTGATTTGTTTCTTGTGTGATGATGCTGATGGACTGATTGATACATGGAATTAATTAATTTTTTTAGAAAATTTCTATCTTCGTACGTACGTACCACGAACGAGGTTTTATTCAACGTTGAATGAAATATGAAAAAAAAAAAAATTAAATACGAAATTTAAACAAAAAAAAACAAATAAAATTTATGTATTTAATAAAAAACTGTAGAATTTTACGAGTACAATCGGTAAATTACCTAATTACAATTAAGTTAATTAGGTATTACGTAAACCCACAATATAATAAATAATACGGTGAAAATTTGAAACGAAAAAAAATATGTAATTAAAAAAACTAAAAAAATATGCAATTAATTGTAATTAAATAGACATAATGCATGAAATGATTGGTTAGCTATAAACTAATTAATGAAATGAATTCAATGGCTGTGTTTTGCTAGGAAAGGGTTGGTTAATTAAAAGATGGTTATGTAATTGTAATAAGTGTGTCAAGTTATATACGTTATTTACATCATTAAATTGTAGTCGTTCGTTATCATTGATTAATTAATTTTTTGTTCTTTAGGCCGAACATTTAAGTATTTATACCAACCTAATACCTTTAAATACAAAACTTGAAACCTTATTAATTAATAAAATAAAGCGCAATCTTTTTTATAACACCGAAGAAAAGAAAAAAAATGCTTTCGTACTTTTATGAAGAAAAACACTTTTTAACCATGATTAGATTAATTATGATCATATTTTTTAACAAAGAATAATTGCCTTAATTAATTACTTACTATTACTCGTCGAGTCGATTCTTAATTGTCACTTTACAGTTTTAAATTGACTTGAGTTTAATTTAATTAATCATTCTGCCGACAATCATTTTTATAGCTGACACAACACAAACTTTGGAGTTTTTAGTTAGATATCTCAACTGTCAACTACTCAGGTTAACTTTAATTAGTAAATGTAAATTTAATTAGGATAATTACCTTACGGATAATTAAATATCTCGTCACACAACTCACCTGTCTCGCATCACCTCACCTAAAACACAAAGTAATGTCTTGTTAGTTTAAAGGTTGAACTCTAATCAAATAATTATAATTTTAATTGAGTTGAATCGCATTACTTAAAATAATTCTTAGTTAATTAGTTAAGCAGGTACCGATTGTCGAACCGCTCACTCGCTAGAAACAAACGAGAAACATTATTACCTATCTATCAATAACGTCTCTAATGATCTCTTCGATTTAATTTTTAATTACAATTAAGTCGGTAATTAATTACCCACCTATTTGTAAAAAATGATTTTGACTTGATGGCTTTAATTTTCAACTCACCAAAGTTTTAAATTACTTCATGTATATTAGGTGCAATTAACTTTTCTCCTGAGGTGTTTAATTATAAGATTCCTGTTCATTCGATACAAAGGAAATTAATTAAATTAAATTAAATTAGAATTAAACATAGTTAGATATGTAAGCAATTGAATGGGTAATTAACGGGTTTGTTAACGATTGGTTAAAGAATTTATTTAATGACCGATTTTGTTGGTGGGGTTTGCAGATTGGAGTCGGTGCAGAGTGAAATCTGTGATTATGATTAATTATTAATTACAATTAATTAAGTAGCTTCTATTCACACATGGGCTCTGAGAAATGACAAGTTTAATTAACTATAATTGTCATTCAACATCTTCTTTATCAATGATGAGATGAATCATGTGTGAATCGCTGCTTAATTAATTTAGACTGTTTTAATTGAAACCGACTCGAATCTGTAGGCTGATTGATAATGATTGTTTAAAGATATTAATATAATGGTGATTTAATTAATTAAATGCGATGGCTAATTGAGGTTTGAATTGATTTGAAATGAATCGAGTAGACACAAGATGGGAAAGGGAACCAAAGTGAATTTCATGTACGTACACACATTATACGTAATAGCTGGTTAAAGTGCAGAGTTAATTTAAGTTAGCCATTACGTAATTTTTTAAATATATATTTATATTAGAAATGCGGTAATTAGAGTGTTGATTTGACTTAGCAGGAGGACGAGACGGGACAAATAAAGTTAAAGAAAGATAATTAAGTAGGGATATACGGCAAGGACAAATAATTAAAGTTAAAGAAATTGTTCTTGATTAAATCAGATAAGTTTAAATTAAAAATTAAGGGCAATTAAGAAGGATTGACAGCCGCCACAGCCGGAAAAGAAAAGATTGAATAAAATGGTGCGCAGAAGAAAACTGGTAATTAAAATGAAATATTAAATAGGAACGATATTTAACTATATTTCGTATCCATCATTAAATATCAAACTAAAGAAAAGTTAATGTTTCAGTTTCAGTTAGTTAAAGCAGAGATGGGAATTAATTAGGAGGGAGAAGAGTGAAGCGAATTAGTAACAGCTCGAGTTAATGGTTCCGGGTTAATCGAGGTTAATTTTCGAATTTTGATAAGAAAAGGAAAGTCGAAGATGAAATGAAATGAAGTGTCCATGTACTAATTAATTTAAGTATTGTTCCTA
>VYYJ01001322.1:0-32543 GCA_021029165.1 Cyphoderus albinus | reverse complement strand
TAACTAAACATTGCTGGTAGGATTTGGTTGAGATTTCCTAACACTACTGATAAAGCTCATAAATTGTACTTTGGTATTGGGTGAGGAATAAATTGACTTCAGACCATCGATAAACTCCTTGACAAAGTACATTCCAACCGGTTTAAAGAAGAGTTCTGCTGCACAAAGCAGTGACGAAACAGTTTTTCTGCTACCGTAATGTCCCTTGTCAAAAAATATATAGAAGATAAACTCGGAGAGAAGCAGGACAAAGAGAAAATTTGAAAATATCAGCCAAAACTTGGAATTTCTCATGGCTGTTTCTGCATCCCTTGTGCCCTGTAGATGAGTTAAAAAGTTCAAGAACGTTTACTTGTAAAATTATTCAATTATTTCAATTAGGCATTAAGTATAATTTTTTTTTTAAACTTACGAATTTTACTGCAGCGAAAAGGTAATATGTGAGTACAAACTGAATAATGTTCAGTGTAAACGCACCACACCACAGGAATACCGCGACTCCTTGTTCTAAGATGCATAAATATAAAATGAAATGAAAACAGACATGAAATGACAGATGAAAATAATTGAGGATATGACCATCTATGAAACTTGTGCTTACTTTCTTTTGGGGTAAAGAACCCATTTCTCCCGTTCACCGGTCTTTCATACATTAACCGGTACAGATATATTCCAGTTATAACGACAGGAAATAGCTTAATATAAAACAGAATATGAAAATATTAGCAACAGAATTGATTGACAGACTAATTTAGGCAGTATAAAGTGGTTACAACTATTTTATATATCTTCTTGCATGCTAAATTACATGGAATGAATATAACTTTTTTTGTTTGCAAAAGTTTTATTTATTAACTCAACAATGACAAATGATATTAATAATTGTCAGACGGAAAAGAAAAAATCGGAGAAAATGTTAAACGATATCGAAATTGAAATGTATATAAAGTGTAATAATAAAAAAATGTTGGCTGTATACTAACAAGGTCGATTGCGGCCGTGATTCGCACACTTTTTCTTTTCTTCCATGG
Source organism: Cyphoderus albinus (assembly GCA_021029165.1). NCBI lineage: Eukaryota > Metazoa > Arthropoda > Collembola > Entomobryomorpha > Paronellidae > Cyphoderus > Cyphoderus albinus. The sequence continues at coordinate 31,512 of VYYJ01001322.1, read as the reverse complement.
GTCGTCACCTGCCATTTCGATCATTAATTTCTATTATAATTTCCCTTTCTTCCTTTATTAAACTGAACCGAAGTCACCGGATAGAAATTAACATAAAGACTGCAGCCACGCTTGTCACTCGAGTTAATGCACCGCTACTTAAGTAAGTATAAAGTAAATAATCGGAGTCGCACAGGTTGATAAAACGCAAGATGATAATGATAAGTCGACATTCGCCAATTACAATTGCTATTGTCTTAGGTAGTTTAGTTTAGTTAAGAAGAAGGAGAAATGGACGGGGGCGAATGTCTGTCTCAGAGAAAGAATGAAAATTTGAAATTGAAGACTTGACTTGTTGCGGCTGAAATGAAATTCGGAGAAGTTTCTATTATAAACGTGTCCACAATATTAATACCATCTCCAAAGAATAAGGACGGATGAGCATTCGCAAGAGTTGGGTCGAGTTCAACTAACCCTCCAAGCGAAGCTTCCACTTTGCGAAGTGGTCGCTGTCGTGTTCATATTCCTTCATGTTCATTTCATTCTTCTTTTTCTTCTTCTCGGTGATGTTCTGATTCTGATTTTTATTTCATTTCATTTCAGTTTCAGCTCGTTACATTTTTTTCCTTTCTTACCTACATGCAACCATTTCCGCATCCTTTCGCTGACAATGATTGTCTCCAAAGTATTTCCTATCTGAAAACGTTAACCAAGCGTTTCGAGAAGACACTAATAATATTACCACATCTCATGAGTCATGAAACATTTTTACTTTCCTGTCTCTTTTACTTTGCCTTTTTACTTTACTTCGGCTCTACCTTGTTTCATATTATAAGAAGAACCTGAAACATGTAATAATAATGCTTACAGATTTAAATAGACGATGATAACCACCGCGCCACACAGAATTGGTATTTTCCCAAAAAAGCTTTTTACAATGTGAATGTCCCATTTTGTACACAAGTAATTTCGTAATTCACAATTTTAAATGTGAGCTCCTAACTGAAGAATATAGTATAATATTGTTTGTGCATTTTGTATACTTTGGCAGTGTCACTCACGAATATTTATCGTACACACATACCCATAAGAAACACGTCTTATCTTATTTTTAGACGAAGAGGAACCACGGATGGACTGAGCGATTTGGCTGTAAGACAATTGTTATCCCATGAGTATGAGCATGAGCCACAGGAAAATGTTTTTCTTCTTCGGATCGTTGTCACTGTGTTTTCCACGGTGGAGGCAGTTGCTGAAAAGCGTTTCACAGCAGGCCGTCATTTTCATGGCGTATAATCATCATCAATTTTCTTTATTCGTGTAAAGGTTTGTGAATTGCGTTCTCCCATTTGCCGTTTTATTATAAACTAATAAAATATAAAGCTAACTTGGGCGGATTATACAGATTCTTTTGATGAGATGGGATGAGGAGGTAATGTAATATATTGCAAAATCAGTTTTATGCCTCAATGGTGCGAAACCTAAAAAACGGGAGAATTTTCCAATTTATCTTCAGTACATTATCCTCCTTGCATTATGCAAGTTGCATATACACATCTTCAGCCAAAGCTTATGTAAGTATTACACTATGCATATTCTTCTTTCTTGTTTAGTAATTAAATGACGCATCATCAAGAAACAACACAAAGAAAAAAATCGAGTGTTAATTGAATATGGGGACATTGGAGACAGCTCTTTCCTTTATTTTCTATCAATGAATGAAAAGAAATAGTTTCTTGACTCTAGGGTTAGGGGTGACGATAGTACTAAAATTAAAAAGCGACGGGATGGTCAACAACAAAATAAGAGACAGCTTTAAAATCCATTAATTTATTGAGAATGGAACGTGCAGCTGCGGCTAATTAATCAATTCTAGTCTTTCTTAATTGAGATGTGTGGGCTTTAGTTGCGAATGTAATTTATTTCAATTTGAACAAAAATGTTCCTTGTCCAAACTCCAAACGAGAGAAAAAGATTTAAAAGAATGAGAGAGAAAAATGCAAGTTATGTTTTCCTGAGAAGCCAAGCTTGACTAATGCAGAAAGGAAGTGATGAGTCCGAAACAAAAAGAAACAGTCTTCAACAGAGTGAAATGCCATCCATACTATAAACTAATTGACCAATCTTCTACAATCGTCCACGTTTCATACTTTATGTAACATGTAAGACAATATAATTCTGTCTTGAATACTTGTGATAAAATGAGTTTTCCCCATAAACTCGGTTATGATTTTTATAGGCAATAGACAAGTATCTAACTATTGAAATCACTATTTTCATCTCTATAAATTAGATTCAACATGACAGACAGACGCATGGTAGACAAGAAATCACTAAGAAAATGGTTTCAAGACTCGTGCTTGGCTTGTGGAATGCACAATAAGAGAAAAGATCGTTGACTTTTTCATTCTTTTAATCTTTTATGCTTTATAATTAGCTAAATTGATTTTTCCTATACTCTACCCAACCAATAAACGAACCAGTGTATGTAACTGTCATGTAACGTAACTTGAAACCTGTGTTTGTCATTGTGTCCTTGTCAAGGTCTTTGAAACGACTCTTTAATCTTGCTTTGGAAGTCGATCTGTCCCAGAGGACGGACGGAAGATCAAATGAAACATGCCATTTAAAAAAGAGAATAAATGATGCTATGCAGTTGGAGTTAATGAATGAATCTTTTTTCTTTATTGACGTAGTAATACAGAATGGAGATCATGAAACTATAAATAGCTATGTGGGTGTGGGAACAAAGAACCATGCAATTGAAAATTCCGCTGCATAGAGAATTTGAGGTAGTGTTTCACGGCTTACAAAGTTACAATATAGTAATGTACGTATGGCATTTTAAAGTATATGGACAGGAAATACACAATTAATAAAATAAATTTGTCTAATTGATAAATTAATATTTAGCTAAATTGGTTCTGTGCTGTCTAAGATGCTTTTTGGAAATCTAAAAGTTGTTCCTTCAATATTTAATATGGGAGACAAAGACAAATTGAAACTCAATTATCTACAATATTATTTATTTAATACATACAACACATTCAATAATTTTACTGACCCAATCGTAACGTGATATAGTACAAATTCTAACAGAAAAACCCGCAATTAATAATAATTGAACCGCGAAAATTATTGTCTTTTGGAACATAAAACTTAAGTTGCAATGAACACCAACAAGAGTTTATATAGGTTTAGAACACCTACAAAATGAGTTAATTAGGGCCTAGTACAAAGGCAAATGTCAATTATATAAAGCTCTATTGGTCAGTATATGTAACTATAAAATTATAACGTCACATATGTATTTATGAATTAATTAATGGTGTATTTATTAGAAGAATATTTATTCTTCTTGTACCATAAATAAGTAATATATTCGTCACTGCTGGTCCATGCAAGCGATAAAAGAATAGGAACTCATTAAATTAACCTAACAAAAAGCATGTCACTCTATTAAATATTCTCACTGTTAATAATACTGTACATTTAATTAATATTTTATATACTCAAAGCACAATGTTTTAAATTAAAGTCATGAGATTAGTGAGAACTCATAGTTTGGTGGTGCATCAAATGTCTATTAAATACTTAATGATTACAAAATGAAGTCACTAAACTTCTTCTGTGACTTTCTCGTTTGCTTTTAAATTTGCAATGGACGTAATGGATTTTGATTTTCCTGAACTTTTCGCCTTCCTAATAACAAACACTTCTTGTTTCAAATCATCAATCGATTCCCTTACAAAATAGAGAGCGAACACTCGGATAAAAATCTGCAGCCCACATAAAAACCACAAAATGGGAAACACTTTCTTTCTGATAAAGAAGTAAATAATTTTCAGCGTGACTAATCCTAATACAATTATTGATGTTTTCATCCAAATCTGCAATTTCTTGATAATAACTTGTGGCCCCAGCGCATCCTGGAAAAAAATGTATCATCCATTAGCAATATTGATTAAACAGCAAAAATAGAAATTAGGTCTAGGATTGAAAATTTGAAAAGCATTTCAACTATGAACCTGGTATGTAGAAATGAACACATTATAAGCTGAACGCATTTGGAGAAAGGTTATGAAGAAAACAATAATCCAGACAGCGGTTGACGCCAAAATTACTGAGCAGTGATATCAATAAGTATCATAAGCTTTATCGCGGCAATCCAATAACGTGCATTTACATTTTACAGTTAAATTTTTACTCACATGTGAACTTTGACAGCAGATCCCCAGAAATATCAATGACAATAGTATTGAGAATCACGCCACCAATCAGATAAAACCCAAAGAGGAAAATTGCTACTATCTGAAATTAATTGAGAAAATAAACAAGCATTATTTTTCCTTCTCATCTTCACATATTGTTTCTAATTGTTAAATTTACTTAACTTTTAAAACCTTCTTACAGTGTCTAGTGCAGAAAAATAGCGAATAATTTCTTTGTCCCTCCATGCAATTCCTTCCATGTTCAAATCCATTTCCGGTTCTTTCTTTGTGTTACCTATCTTGACTTTTGATAATACACCCACTAGAGTCACTTTAAAATTCAGTTGTCAAAATTTTTGTCTCTTTTGAATTTTCTTTTTCGTGTCACATAGTATTATATGCTAGATCAAACACTTCAAAAAATTCAGACGAGTGGTAAAAAGACCAAATTGTTTGACTGTTACAAAAAATTCTATAAAAATTTGAATCTGTAATTCTGTGACACTACAATCCCCAGCGGAAAAGTAGAAATTCGTCTAGAGTGCGGATTCTAGAATTGAATTGGAATAATTTTGACTACGGACAAACCACAGGAGTCACCAAGCAGACTGGCTTCACATTTTCCTTCAAGTTTTGACGTGATCATTTCAAAATACAAGTCAAATTTAAATATACAAATATACAATGAGAGTGTAGTTAAAATGGTCAGTCAAAATTTTTGAATCCTCGTATTAATTTGTGCAAAATAGTATAGACATGCTTTTTGAATGTAGGGAAATGTGGACACAACCTTTCGTTAAAATATCTTGAAGCGTGCATTTGGACCCAAAACATTACTTTGTGCTGCCCATAAAATATAACTGAAAAAACACCAGAGAATATTAAGAAATCATGAAATCAAGGTGACACAAAATGTGTTACAGAGAGTATTTTTAGAACTCATAAATTCATAAAAAGCTTTAAAAACGGTGAAGATGAACTCCTGACTCGGAGTGAGGACATATTATACCGGCGTAAATCTTTTTGAACAGTGAAAAAATTGGCATACGAAACATTCCTTTTTCCTTTCCATTGTGGACACATGCAACGGACGAAATGAAAATCTTAAAAGGCTTTGCTAGACTTTTGCAAAGTGCGCAAACAAGGCAGTGTGAGTGTGTTTCAAAAAATTATGCGAGTGTTGTGGAGAACATTAATAATAATCATTATTGTCATTATAGCTAGAGTTAGAAAAACTGATACAGTTTCTAAGAGGTGACGCACGAGTCAAAAGATGTGTTGCGATGCGGTCGGATGTCGGAGTCTTTCTCGAATTCTCAAATTGCTTATCGTTATTATCACGCTCGAAAAACATGCACAAGTAAATGACTCTCTAGCCATTTCTTAAGTTAAATCCTAGAAATAAATATTAACCATTCGTTATCTCAAATAAGATCTTTATTAGTTTATTCAAGTTTATTTTTATCATAGTTCATAGATAACACTTTTTGAACATCTTTTTAAAATAATAAAATAATACCTATGCAGAAACTCCTGTGAAAGGCTGGGATAAACTAAATCGTCACACGTTCTAATTAAAACTACGAAAAAGCTCTAATTACAAATAACATAATTAATGTTGTGTAAATACATACATTTGCCTTACATCCGACTGGTAAGATGACAATGAACACTTTAAATTAAAATACATAATACGATTTTGAATACAGTTTTGGCTGTAATGCCTCTTTGTGGTTATCGTTCAGCAGTTTAAAAAACAAGCAAATTGTAGTTAAACCCAAATGTGGTAACTTAACAAACTCCATTTCACCATACTTTTCATAAATAAAACGCGTAACGGTTAAATGATTCTTAAATGTATTTCCGAAGCAATAATCACAAATCATAGAAATAAAGCTATTACTGTTTAAAATGTATATAGTTAACTATTATATAATAGTAAACCTTTTTCTAATAAGCACACGGAAAAGAACAAAGGAATAAGTTTTCATCCTTCTCATTCATTTTGTAAACATCACACAGAGGAAACTAAAGAACAACAAAATGGAGGTGGGATAGAAGAAAAAAGAAGAAAAAAGTGAAAGAATAAATCAACTGGGAAGATTAATTAATCAATAAAATTATACATTGCTAAAAGTGAAATATTTAAAAAGAAAGGAAATGTAATTAAACCCATAATATATTTGTTTGCCACCAGAAGGAATTAACGCTAGGAAATAATAAAATTCAGTTTTTTATTATTGTTTTATGCATTTGCATTGGCACTATCCTGTTTTACAGAAAGAGCCATAAGGCAGGCAAAGACAGTCATGACCATTTTTTGTTTTACTTCTGAAATATCTTCTGGCAGCGCATAGACTCTAGCTCCGGCCCTCCTGGCCATAGAGATGGCATACTTAGCGTTTGCCAGATTATCATCGGGCGTGCCACTTTCCTTCACCAAACTGTAGTCAATGATGTTTGGCTTGATAGCGTCAATCAAGTCCAAGACGACTTTCGCATTTTGAATGCTTGCGTCTTGGAAGCTTCTGATGTTCGTTGTCTTCCCTGCTGAAGCCAGTTTTTGGTTCACCCATTGAACAATTTCTTTCTCTGTCATTGGGGTATCTCCATTGCTTGTTAGTTGTGTCAAGATCGACAGCGTGTAGGCTCTCATTAATTGCCAGATGAGTGCCAGCGTTAAGGTCGGATTACCCTCGCTGATATCATTTCCGGCAATGCCAACCAATGAAAATTTTAACTGTTTGCCGAGCTCAATAGCGTAATTACAGTTTTCCAAAATCTCCATAAATTTTCGAAGTTTAGAGAATTTCTTGTGCACCCGCTGCCAATCGACAATTCCTGGCTTGATGATGTCATAAAGTTGGAAGATTACCAAACCGTCAGTAAGATCGGAATACAGCCAGTTGACATGCGGATTGACGCCAAGTGAGTTCATCCAGTTTCGGTATGTTTTTTCTTCTCGTGTCTCCTCGATTGTGAGCTCTACCCCATCGACGGGCTTATCAAGACCAGGATGGTTATTAAAAAGATTGGCGACAAAAGCCAGATTAAGTTTGTACACGCCTCTTGCCACATCTGAAGCCGTGACAAATTGGCGGCAACCAAGTTTATCCGCCTGTTGCAGCATCACTTCCGCTCTCTCCACGGGATCGCGCTCCATTAGGGCCTTCGTATGTACCCCTGCATCTTTTGGAGCAATTTGGTGGAGCAAGTGGGAATAGACCTCGGAATCTTGAATGTCCGAGTGGAAATTGGTGCAAACACGGTTCACACCAGCTTGCCTCAGGTGGTAATTCACCCATCGAAGGAGAATAGCTTCAGGTGGAAGTTTGATGAGGTCCTCAATCTTTTCGCCTTCTTCGAGGAGGTGAGCCAATCCCGGACAATGCTCTAAGTTGATCTGGTTGAACAAGCCAATTCGAATGATTTGCCAGAGCAGACCCAAAACCAGATGAGGTTTGCCAAGCATCAGGTCATTGCCATCTATGTTAATGATGTTGCAACCTATGGCTTGGGCGGAGTTCAGGGCCAGGGTCAAATTCTCGTGTTTCCGGTAAAGAGTCAAATTCTTTATGTTGATGGCACGTTCGTCGATTGTATCGGGACAGGAATGGTTGATAATTTTACAGAGCAGAATGCCATCTTTAACCTTCTCATAAAGACCTTTACCTTCAGAGTCTATGGGAAGGAGGTGTTTCAAGTCAGGATCGTGACCTAAATGCTCATTGGTCCAATGGGAGAATGCGAGTTGTTCTTCGATTCTAACGGTGTGCGTGGTCCCTTCACTGGACGCCTGTGATAAGCCTCCAATTGTCTGCAAATTCTCTTTTTTCGTGACATGCTGCTTGAAGCGCTTTGCAATGTCTTCCATTTTGAGGCTGGTGCAGAGCTTTTCAAATTCGTCCACAGATAACTTGTTGCGATGACCTCTGGCTCCAGTATCAAATTCTTGGATCATTTGACGAATTTGATAGCCTGGAAGTTTCAAACCGACCCGATCCAAAGCATCTCGCAGTTCATTTGCCTCAATGTAGCCACTTCCGTCGGAGTCAATTTCGTTGAAGACGTCTTGAATCTCGCGGATTTCTTCCTCGGTGATTCTAGCCGGTGGCGTGGGGGAATTTCCATTGCGCTCCATTTTAAAATTAGGTCCTATAAATACACACAGAAACAATTATGTTAACCAATAGTTTAAACTTTACTAGCTGTAAATACATATTATTGAATTAATCAAGTGGTAAAATGGGAGTGCCCATTTGCTTAAATTTTATAAATTTAGAATGAAAATGCTGATTGTAATTTCTTAGAGAGATAAAAGCTAAATTGGATACCGGAATCTGATTTAATTGATGGTAAAATATTAATGTGAAATTTTCTGTGAGATTGTTACTTTTATGTGGGATCAACTAAATGAGAACACCACCCAAAGCTGGAATTTTGTGAACAATGTAGTTGAGCCAAGTAAATTGGAGCAATTATATTTCCTCTTGTGGTTTATCTTATTGGTTTCTCTATTCTATCCTGGGTGATGTCATTTGCAAAATTATATTTCACTTCACGCTTGTCACATTTATAAAATGTAAAAATGACAACACCTTACTCTTTCTGTTATTTACACAATTGCAGTGAAGTGATAGGTAACGTGAAACATGTAATAATATGGTACACTCTTTGCATGAAAAACATAATTTTGATTTCAATCAAGGTTAGAGAAACATTCCACAAATGTTTAATTTTATTCTCTCGTTTTTGTGGAATGCGTGATTATTGTGATATGTATTTATTAATATTCTTTCCACTCCTTCATAATGTGCAATCGTGCCAGTAACAATTTAATGCAGATTGCTTTTTTGCCTCTGCTGCTTCATTACTTAATAGAAAAGCAACGCAATGCTTCATTAGTTCTCACACATCCACTATATCATAGTTATACTTACTTAAATGTTCTCCAGCTTTAAATAAATATACCTACATATATGGTATGGTATGATACACAAATCAGGCTTATTGAGTTTCACATTCACATGAAACTAAAACGGTCTCTGTCTCACTTGAGTTGGATTCACTGAATGTGGTGGGATTAGCCAACTTTTGCTTTGAAGAGTTCACTCACTTTTTATGACAGCAGGGATTGAACCAAGTCTTTCCAGCAAATGGCAAAACTCTCAAAAATGAATAATCTGGCCATGTAACACGTATTTGACCACACTTCAATCAGCTCGAGAGGAGCAACGTAAAAATGATAAAATAAACAAGCATGAAAAGTGCATTGGTAAATTATAATACAGATATTTATTCCGAAATAATTTAGTTTTTACGAAAAACTCTGAACGTTTGGCCTTGTGTAAAATTAAAGTTCATAATTGAAACAACAAATATGCAGATGTTGAAATCACTTCATATAAATTCTTCATGATGATAACTTAAATCTTTATCTGAACAAGTTCTTTGTTTTGATGAAATTTCGTTATCAAATGACGAAATTTATTGTAAATTGTATTTTAACCTGCCTGCTATTTTGCTGTGTCTGATCACAGTCCAGGGTCCAAGAATAAGCCTAGTGTTATACAATATTTTTTTGGAAATAGTGATAACTTAGTAATGATGTTTTAATTGCATGTAACGTAACGTACTTATACCACAATTTATGAAGTCATCTTGACATATCACACTAGAAAGACAAAAGTAAAAATGAAATGTGACACTCTAAAACCTCGCACCGGATGAACTACAAAAATGTTTCAACTGCTGTCTGTAGCTGCATGCAATGCAATAGCTGTTTGGAGACAATAGTTTTTTAAAACACGTTATCACTTTTCAGAATTGAATCGACTCTGACAGCAGTGCATTATGAAAAGTGGTTTGGTGACATATGCTCATATAATTCGTCACTTACTTAAGTAAACAATGCAATATCATTCCAGTTCCGGACACACGCAGTTTATGATGAAGAGCTGGGCTTACTTGGTGTGTTAGTAAGCCAATATGAAAACTTATCTTATCTTTCTGATGTCTACTTCAAACGACTGACGCTCGTCTCTTAGCTTGAAAAGGAATAATAATGCTTATGTGGTCGGATTTTCTATCGCTCTTTTCTCGTCTGCCACAAATAGCTTGTATTCTTTGAACAACAGATCTTAGCTGGCACTTATTTGTTAAAATGTGTAAAGTGTAACTTACCATTTTGAGGAGAAGAATGATGCGTTGATGTCATTAACATTTTGCTAACTTTTGTTAGCTGACACTGAACTAGCTTTTAGCTTTATAGTATGTAACTTTTATTCGGAAATTTCACCGTCACCGGATATCAAAGACTACGATAACGATGAAAGATGAGATATTGACTAAGGAACTTCAGAAGATCCACTGACACTGAGTTCCTGTAACTGCGTGTAATAACTACAACTAGTTTTCGATGCAAAGGTACTTCTACACTAATATTATTACCTCGTGTGAGTGTGACTCGTACCACCTTGGAGCCGCAATCGTAGCAACAAAGAATTTCTTCATGAAATGAACTTAACTGGTATGATGAATCATCATTGTTTTGTAGCATCATCATCCGATGGGCATTACTATATAACGTCATCATGAATGAATGAACACAGAGGATTACAATGTATGCACATACGGAGTCCATATGCGTGATCATTGGGAATAGTATGAGAAGTTGTACGGCAAAAGTATGCCATAACTATTTCATAAAGAAGAGCAGAAGCATTAATGTCGGTAATATTAAATTAAGCTAATTAAGATTTCAGCTTCTCCTGTTTCTTTTCGTGGCTATGATTGATTAGTCATATAAATTAATAATAACAAACTCTACAAGGAAAACCTTATATGGGTGCGTTGCTCGATGTACAGGTGGAACGATGAACCATTTTATTAGTAATACAATTATATGAAAGTGTTCGTGATACTTTAAATTGCATTATACTCTGACCAGCACCGGAAAATGAAAAATATTCTGAGTAATACAACAAAAACAGACGTATAGAATTTGCTAAGAACGCAATTATAATTGCCATTCCTCTGTATTTATATTGTTAACTTTATAAATTTGCTTACCAAATGCATGGTGGTGGCGTACATTATAATATTATCAATAATAGTTTTTTGAGCGCACATTGTTGGCAAGTTACTCAAAGCATATTACTTGAGGTGCACCGCAATTCTCACTAGCTGAAGTTGAATGTTATCAAATTCATTGTTTTGGGACAAAGACTATTGTGGCCATACCTAATACAAAAATAAATGTACCGTTGATGGGGATGGTGAAAATAATGCTTTTTTAATGTAGCATGACTTTAAAGAGGCACGGTGAGGAGCATGAATATTTCATGGCACAATTTCCTTAACTGAGACTTTGAAGATGAGAATTTGGGGTGACGTAAAGACAGTAAAATGAGTCATTAAATATTAGAGCGAAAATGCATTCATAAATTATTCTCTTTATTATACATGAAGTACTGCCACCAGTAGTACAGTATCATATTTAATTATGACAAAAGCAGTTATTATTATTATATTGTTATGCATATGAATTATGAGCTGTTTTTGCGGTGACGAAAACACCAAAATAAAAGTGAAACGGTTCTTCTAATGCTCAAAAGCAATAATAAAAAATAAGATTATACCCCTTGTAGTAGATGCCTTCGAAAGAATGTCATGCATGCTGCAATTCGAAGAAAACTTATGGTTGGAAGGGTAACTTTTACCACTTTTGTTTTACTACCACCAAACAAATCTTTGCGGGTCATATTTTTCATTTACTTTTAAAGTCACACGTTGAGATAAATATGAAGTCTGGTTGATCACAACGATAACTCCAACAGACAACAAGTATTTTTTTTTAAATAGTGCGACAGCCTTACAGCCCTTGGAGCATAAGATCGAGAATAAAAAATAAAATGAGTAACGCAGATGTAAACAGAAAACAACATAATTTGAGGTAGAAGAGTCTGAAAGAGTCATCATAGAAAGAAGATTGCCTGGTGATGATCAAATTTCAAGTTAGAAGATGTTCTATCATCGCTAGAATGCCATGTGCTTGTCTTGACTTGCAATATTTCGTTGCAGGAGACCAGCCAGCTTGACTCGTTGGGACAAACTCACTGTAACGATGTTGATGTTAACAGTGAAGGATGACGCATCAACCATAACATCAACACTTAAAATGTACTTTTTATTGCAGTTTTTACAATACACGATATCGTTCTGTATAACACTAGAAAAGCTTTTACCTACTTGATTTGGGGAGTTCCATTTCTAATTCAGTGAATGAGTCATTGTTTGCTCTCAAGGAGCACTGACTGGGATTTGGATGGTACTGATGGTAGCTCTAACCAAGCGGCTCTCTAGAACTTGTTCCAGTAGTTGTAAGATCACTATTTTCATAGTTGCAATAACTGATGTCGATCGTCCATCGGCAGATTGTTTAGCTTAAAAGAGTTGAACCACGCCAGACCACGTGAGGTAAAATTTGATAACAAAAGTAAATGATAAGATGTAGGAGATTTTCATTACTACTAAATAATATAATATCAACAATATATAATAACCATAAAAGTATTTTTGTTGCGCTGTCGGGAACACATTGATTTTTATTTTCAAGTAAAGCATTGCATCAGAATGTTAACCATTGTTTGAGGTAGTAGTAAGTAGGTACAAACAATGTTTGAAACCGCTTCAATTGACAAGTAAATATATATAAGTGGATGTTTGTTTAAAGCTCTATGGAGTATGTTGAAACTCAAGTCATGTTACGCTCCGTTTTTTATACGGGCAATTCTTTTATAATCATGTTTGAGCTAAAGACACGATTCGGTGTCAACACATTCTACAACAGCCAACAGGGATGCGGTAGCATATTTTTCTATTAATGTTTCTTTTTAAAACGTTGTCCCATAGAAGATAAACATAATGAAAAGAAGTATTTTATAAACAGCATAATTTAGAGATGCCTCAGTATTTAAATGACAAATATATATATTCTATACACAATTATATATGTATTACAGAAAAAGCAGTGTTGTCTACAGAGAAAAAAATGATGAGAATGGGACGGGATATTAAAGATTGTATATATTATTTATAAGTGTAACGATTGTAATAATTACAGTGTAGTTTACCAAAATTCGATATTTTCCACTTCAAAAATATTGTTCCATTACATACATTCAGAAAATATTAACGTGTAAATGATACAAGTCGAAATAGCTCGATGATTTAGGACAAGCGCATAAAATAAAAACAAGGAACACTTATGAATAAAATAAACAATTGGTTGGTCTTCCTCCGTTTTCAGTTTCAAAAAGTTACTTTCAGTTTCATTGCGTAAAGAATCTGTGATGCTCCTTCGTACTTCCCCTAATGAGTCATTCTGCCATTTAAATGTGTAATTTCTATTTCGACACTTGCATTTTGCATTAGTAAATTCTTGGCGAGCAAAAGAGCGACGATAAATAAAATACTGTACGCTTTGTCACTTTCCAATATTAGATTACGCTTTTTGGATTTCATAACTCATAACTCAATATTTGCAATTTGCACCCAGTGCCATTAAATTGAACATGAAATGAGTGTTAAAAACTTTCGAATTCGATGAAGCGGGACTGCAATAATTGTTTACGCAAATAACAAATGCAAATCGGAACTTTAACATATTGAAATTGAAGGCGTGCTATATTTTAAGTGAGGAAAATAAAATCAACTGGCAACCCCCACTTAAACTACATTTAAAATTTTTAAGGGACTTATATGTGCCTTTGAGGCTAATAACAATTTGAATCGTTCGTTGACACATTTTTGCTTTTAATAATTTAGGTCACGACACTTATGACATATTTCTTTAGTCATTCTCTTCAGCTTCATGTTACACCTTTATTTTTCGTCGGATTCAAGAATTAAAAATCTGTAGCGAATCCACTTTAAAACACAATACTTCATTGTCTCCATTGATTTGATGGCTCAACAAGGTTTTACTTGTTTGTTACTATAAAACGTTCTCATTACGATGGATCCGAGGGTCGCATTTGTAAATTCGTTTTAGTTTTAACAGATAACATTCCACCTCTGCTGGAAGCCAAGACTGAAAATAATTCTAGTCATAAATTCATGAATCTTGAAATCTACAGATTATCTCTGGCCGTTCATTTCAGAATGACATTGACATGCAAACACATCTGCATCAACCTCTCATAAAGATTAGATACATCCAAATCCAGATTAGAAGACGCACATTTCATATCGTAACAGGTGCCAGGTGCAACAGGCTTATTAAATTCATTATATTAAAACAGCTTTCCCGTGTTTATTAGTGACAAATGACAATACAACAATAATAAAAAATGGCATTTACTATATAGGACTCCAAATGGTTTCCCACCGGCAAGAGCACCCCATTACATATTAAGCCTCGTGACAAAAATTGTGTTCCTCATTTTGCTAAATACTAATAATTGACAATGTTGCTTATTTAATTTACACCATTTTTGTATATAAATTAGTTTGAAAATTACAAGTCATTTTAAAGTCCGATCCTACATTCCACATGTAATTTTAAACACAATAATATAATTTTGTACAAGGCAGTTGCAAATTAGCCGATTTTGTCGGAGGGTTAATGTCGTATATGGGTCTTTGGTCATACCATTTTACTAGTAAGACCATTGAGAAAAAAAATCGTCAAGTCTATTGTGGAAAAATAAACAACTTCCAATGTTCAGCCATATAGCATAAAATTAGCATGGTTGTAGTTCTGATCTGTTGAACAATTGTCAATCCAGATCTGAACTCGAAAGGGTTTAAGGTGGGAATGTGAATGTGATGAGTCATGACATAAAAATGTTATCAGCTAAAACATTTTTATTTCATGCCTACTTTTAAACAAATATAAATATCTAATAACATTTAGTTCTAGGATAAATCATCGTTTATAGGAAATCTTATTGAGAAAAATGTAATACTAGGCGTGTCATAAGAAATTTTCTCCAAAATTTCATCAATATAAATTCCCACATTATAAATTCCTACGAGTCTCCAAAGTATCTCTACCAGGCCGAATCCAGCCAAAGCGCACATTTTGATCCAAGATTGTGCTGAAGTTGAGAGAATGTTGGAGAAAGAGTTGCCAATAAGAAAGATGAGGTAGACAATTGCCCAGTTTTGCCACGCTTTGGCATTTTGTGCAGAACTCAATGTATCCGTTTTCTCCTTGAGTAATAATGACAGAAAGTTGGAAATGAATTTTGTGATGTAAAAAGTAATATTAAATGAAAAGAATGTGAAGTTAGATACAACTTACAAGTTCCAACGATGATAATAATTTAAGTGCCAGAGTCATGTGTACCAAATAATAGCACATAATAAAAATCTGGAGTAATGTGATAAATGGATAGCCTAAAAAGTAATACGTAAAAAAAAAGTTCTAATTTCAGAGAAGAATATAATTAGAATGAATGATAGGACAGAATATAATGTATGTAAGTAATACCCTTTTGTTCATTTTCAGGTACTGATGTAAATATAATGGCACAAGACTTCATAAGAATGTACAAAAGGGATTGCACCTTTCAACAAAAAAATAAACCAATTAAAATCAAATCGTTACTGTTAGAAAACAAAAACCTATACAAGACGCCAACTAAGATTGTTTGAGGTAAAAACTCACAATGTCAACAGTTGCCACAATTTTAAGAAATTTGCGAATTGGAAACACAGTTACTCTGAAGAGACTCATTTAAAATATTAAAATATAATCACAGCACCAAGAGCAATTGCGTATGCTTAAATATCTTGAAAGGGACGTACGTAAGAATTGACGTTAGGAAACGATTCAAATAAGTTTACAAATCAAACTTTACCAACTTTACTTGGTGTTCAATGAATTGTGTGGTGTACAGTTTAAAAAACGTTAGTTTGTCTTGTTTAGAAAAGTGGGTGTCGGATTGTGTTATGTTTTGCATCCAATACCAAATAAATGCATACTAAAATATTTGCATTCGCTTCGTGCCCTCAGACAAGCTCATCTTCAGTTATTCCAGCAGAATTTCTCAGATCATTTAAGTTGGCCGCATGCCTTTTTAAACTGTCAAGGTTATGTATATAAACAGTCATTGAAGGATTTTCGGAGGCTGCCGGTAAAATACAAGGAATTTAAGGAACGTGAACGTGATACTTCGGAGCATAATAAATGGATACATTTATGTAAAAAGGAGAAATGAGACAGTTAGATTATGTTGTAGGTCTTTGTCAGCCTGCTACGAGAGATGATGCGGGTCGATATCTCCTATAGTGTTGTGAAAATGGAACACTCGCATCCACATATTCTCACAAAACTCTTCACTCAGAGCGTCACAGTGGTTGGGAAATAAATGGGGGCTATGAGCTGATGAACTACCATGACGTCATTGTGATCATAAAAGCAAGTTGAAGAGTGCTGTATACGATTGCTGTTTACGTCATAGTCACAATCCTCTGACCTATAATTTTATCTTTTATGCCGGAATGTCAGATTTCAGGAGAAGGTGAACACAAATGGAACACGAGTGATTTTCGATGAAAGATGAAAAAAACACAAAAAGCTTATATGCAAGATCACAATTTTATTTTCATGATACTTTTTGTTGTTGACCAGTATACATTTTTCATAATTATTTTTCCATTTTGACAAGTAAAAATATTTGTTACAATTATAGAATTTTTATTTGTTTTTATGTGAAAACAATCCGAGGCAGAGCATATTGCATTCCTTTGGTAAAATGTGTACACATACAGATAAAAAACACTTACTTGGAATAGGTTGGCGAATCTCGATTTTGTAGAATGGGCTAATTAATTGCGTTACAATGTTTTTTTGTCATGCAAAAGTGAAAAATGATTCGGTTCTTGTACTTTTACTATTAAAATTTTAATAATTAAGTATAGGTATTTGAATTTAAGTTAAGGTGTAAAACTTCCTTAAGCAATTAAGCTTCTCCATTCAGTTTCCTGTCAAACTTAGAAAATCAGGCTTGTGAATTCAAATTGCATTGATTTCATGCGTCAACTTTGCATTAAGTAAAGAGCTTTGTTAAATGTAGCAATAATAATAATTTTAACAAAAAACAAGAAGAAAATTGGACAACTTTGAGGATGCATGGTGCCCACTTCATTTTGTTTTACACTTTTACATTTAGTTTACCACACTATGTAATAAATATGAGTACGTTTTTCAGAAGTTATTGTATTAATTACTTTTATGTAGTCTACACATGTTTTTAGAAATGATACTTTATAGTAATGTTGTATAATGATTTTACATTATGAAAAGCTCTGTATCGTAAAATGCGATTACATATTATTTTCCCTACTTTCATTTTTGTAATACCCTCAGAATTACTCTTTTTAAGTAGCTTAACGTTGTGTGGAATACGCACCGTTATTATTAGAACTTGCTCAAGTTTTGCTAATTCCATCCCTTCGCACAATCCTACGCTTAGATAATTAAATTTTTCATTTTCGTTAGGTTATACCAAGTTGCATAATGTCAGAAGTATTTGGTATTAGAGCTTATAATTATTATTATTAGTTATTGTATTGTTGTAATGCGTTTTCATTATATAATATTTTAATGAACATTTCTTTATTATTGTCGACTTTACTTCTTTTTCAGTATTTCTGTAATTGAATGTAACTATAATTTGCATAATGTTTAGTATTGTCAGTTTACTTAATTTGTAGTAATTTCTAGGTGTTATTTTTAATTAGTATTGCGTTAAGTTTCGTAGAGGTAATTACTTAATACTGCTCTCAATGTCTTCCAGCAGTTGTTTCATTATAGGCAGTGTGAAAATGACAATTGACAAGCTTTGGTTTTTCTCTTGGCAGAACGATTGCTGCAATTTTAAATAGTACAGTAACTGTTTATTATATCGGAGTGTTGCTTATCTGCAAGTCACCGAAATCAGTCAGTCTGAAATCTTGAACAACTTTTCTTTTCTTCTTTGACATTTTTCATCATATAACCATTATTTTTCAATTTTCTTGTAAGCATTTTGCTTGTAACCTGATATATGATGATCTGTCGTTTTGTGATATTTTATTTGATTTATTTGAATCGATACTTTTTGTTAAGATGATTGTTACTTTCACTTAATCCCGAATTGGCTTTGTTCTTTCAGATTTGTTTTTCTTTTAACCGGTTCATTTTCGTTCGTTTTTGAAGCAATAATCACAAATATCGGCGACCTGTAATACAAATTTGTTTTAACCTTTTGGCACATTTCGCATAGAAATTATTTTAAATACTGGCAATGCGTAACGATACAGATAGTACAGTGTGATTGCAAATTAACTCTACTTAATTAACATTATCAAGCTTACCCGTAATTAAATTATTTATGCAATAATATTACAAAATCGAATTGTGTACTGAGTGAGAGCTCTTTCAAAAGATTCGACTTTTTCTGTGGACGTAATAAATCCTAAAGATAAGATAAAAAATGAAAATGAATGATAAAGTCAAATCGTTAAGGTGGTATTGGTTTGATATCTACACGTTTTGAACTGTTTGGAGGATTTCTAATTTGTATACTTATTGTGTTTTGTTACCGACAGATTTTAAATTGGTTATTTATTTAATATTACGACGGTTCATTATTATTGTTACAGTTTATTATGAGTTTTTTTTAAATATTCAGGTATTTTCAGGTATCTAAAATCTGTTATAATAATTTTCTTTTACATTTTTTTGTATCTCCGGGTTCAAAATTTTACGCTTTGATTGTTTCTCGTTATTATCAATGAGTCAATTTAATTAACTCCTAGATATTTCTTGATATTGATTTGTGTCGGGTATTTTGTATAATAATAATTAAATATTATTATCATAATAATGTTGCAAATGCAATACACTGCAACGTGCTCACTGTAATTGCATAAAATGATTATTTCTATATTATTTTAATCATTATATCGTATAAAATTGTTTTTCCTTAATGACCGATACCACATTTTATTGTCGTCTCTTCTCTGATAATTATACTAATGTGTAGCCTCTCTAAGTAAAACTTTTATAAGCATTCCTTTCAAATTATGTGGTGTGGTGACCTGGTCACTCTCTTGACACAATTCCTTTGTATTGATTCAGTAATAAAATAAATGTTCGATAAATAACGAGTTGCGATTGCTTTGTGTATGATGTTTGACCGTTGACCTTTGACCTGTTGTTGCGTGTGGGATAATCCTAGTTAAGTAGAGGACAGAATTTCGGTAGTTGAGTTTAACATGAGTAACCATTGTAAGTAACTAAAGTATCATCGGTATTCAGTGTAATAATTATTATATTTGTCTCGTATGTAATGATTGTATTATGTTTAAGGATAATGATGACATGTAATGTTATTTTTAGCATATTAATTTCTGCTCTGTGCTAAACCAACCATTCATACGGACAAGATAATTGTCAAGGGGGCTTCGCGGAATTTAATGGGGCGTAATAACATGACGCATAATTATAATTAACAGAAGCATCGTAATATGGTGAGCGATAGTGCTTCGGCTTCGGTTGAGGATAGGTGAAATAGAAATTGTAATTAGGAATTGGCTGTAGTGGGACTTTGGTCGAATTATAAACGGGCAGGGGATTTCCGGTCGCAGGGTCATAAGCGGCGATACCGGTGTTCATACCAATGGCGGCCGGGGTGGGAGGTGGGGGAGGCAAAATTGGAGGCGATGTTGGATAGTACGGCGTTGATGATAATGGAGGCTGCTGAAATTGAAATTGTGCTAAAGGAGGTGCAACCGCTGCTGCAATAGCGGAAGCGGCAGCTGTGGCAGTTGCGGCTGCAGGTGTCGTGGCCGGTGCCATCGATGATTGCTGTTGCTGGGTGGTCGTTGACGACGACGGCGGCATACTTTTTAGTGGAACCACTAACTGAGTTGTAACGGATGACAATCTTCGTCTACGTATCGGCGGTGGAATGCCGAGTTGATAATTATAGTACGATGTGTACATGTAGCTTCCCTTTGACAAATATTTGTATACTGGACGGCAGATGTCGTAAAGGAAATTATTAACGGTCATCAGAGTGATGGCCCGATAGATAATTTTTGTCGCATGAAATATCATGGTTACTATCACTTTCTTGACGGTTTGATCCTTCGGAGTCTTCAAAATTACAGAAATGGCGTAGCCCATTTCACCAATGTAAAAGACAAATGTGAACATCGCGATGTAGTACCAAACTTGGCAGTTTCCCACAGTGTATTGAGAATAGCACTGGAAAAAGCAACAACAATAAAAGTTTTTCAATGAAACTTGAATAAAAACATCTACAACCTATAAGTGAAACATTTTGCGAAATCCTCGGACTTCACTGTGTCATATTCAAATCACAATGCTTTTATATTGAGTTACCCATTCTTCAAGCTGCATAAGTGGCATATTAACTACATACTAATACCTACTAATACCATACTAATACAATAGTAAAGAAAAATGTAAACAAAAAATCCGAGTTGCTAAAAACGAAGTCCTCTGAGCAGCAAAATATTTTATAAATTCGAATCATTATTTTGGTCAAGTGAAAACTCACGGACATGTGAAAAGTGAATATTAACTTAAGCACAGAATTGATATTTTTTAGAAAATAAGTAAAAATATATCATTGTCAGAAAATGGTATTTTTTCATTTCATTGTCAATTAACTAATTACCTCTCGAGTTCCAGCCAAGAGCCAAATCCCCATAATTAACTGTAGAACGTAAACACAAAGTAACGTCATCCAGGCCAAAACCAAATATTCTCGGTCTGAAAGAAAATAAGTTCATTAAATACGTAAAGTGCTTGTCATGTGGACAAAAGGTTTTTGGACAAATGTCTCTAATAAAATCACTTAGTGTAGTTTCTCCTCTCTTCCTAAAATTCATGTATTTCCTGTTCCAAGATTCTCCATTGGAAATATTCTGACGTGAAGTGTAACTTGTAACTAGTATTTCTGAGGCGTATTATGGTAAAATTTAATTGAAGGAGAATTTAATTGTAAGTAATCAAGATGGAAGAGGCACTAACCCTAGTAAATTTCATGATCGGAAGGAAGAACAATCTAATTATTCTGTCATTAATGCATATTTATATGTTTCGTCTCACCGCTTCTCTGTTTCACTCAAGCATTATATGAAGTACAATTCCTAGTACGTGCATGTGTGCCATTTTATTCATTTCAGATTTCAGTGAAAGGAAGCAACAGAAAGTTTTTCTCTTCACTCGACACTCATTGGTTTAGTATGTGTACCAAAAATTGTTTCATGAGTGTGGAAAAGGCTTTTAGTACGCACTGAGGAGAAAGTTTTAACAGTGGGTATTATAGTGAGAAGTTGAGTAATGGAAAAATAAATTTCATTACTTTCTAGAGAGATGTATGCAAATTTCATTGGTTAAGAATTTTACTGGTTACTTTCTCCCATTTGTGGTGGGGAAACGACAAGTATTCCCCTTCTAACCAACTCATACATGTCCACTTCTTTCATTGGACGCATTTCACTCATGAGTTATTATATGAATATTACTTGTCACTCTTTATTAATGGGTTTGGAAATGTGTTTGATTTTGATTAATTTTTGTTGGCATATGCGTTCATTTTATCATTTGCGAGTTTGCGAGTAAAAGGTTTCAATTAATTTACCTTGTATGTCTGCCAGTGATTTGTCGTTGAAAGCAAAGGCTAAGTTAATAAACGGAATTGTTCCAACAAGCTGAAAATTAAAAACAGTCATATTGGTCACTTTGATTTATACTCTGTTCAATTTTAATAATCAGAAGGAAATGTGATTTACCATATCAATTATAGCCACGGCTTGTAATTTTAATCTATATTTGTCCATTAACGGTAGTACATCCATAATTAAAACTTCCGCTTGTTTTGATTATTACTGTAATACTGAAGGCTCATCTGGAAACTTGTTACGTATAACGGTTGCTTTTCGGATAAGCCGTTGTTATTCTTCATTTTGTTACTACTCGTATTACAAGCACGTCCACAGAAAGCAACATTTTCAGTCGCGCGGTAGTACCTTTGTTTTAATTTTGAAGTTATTAAAAGTAAAAATAAATAAACAGGTATGTACATAAACAGGGTACAGGTCAGGGAAGTAATTTTATAAAATCCGGACTATCAGAGTTATGATTATGACAAGATTTTTAGAGTTATGCAACGTAAATGAAATGCCGCCCGCCCTGTCCTCCGTAGATTTGAAAATACTATTGTAGAATACTGCGTAAAATTAAGACAACTTTAGAGATAAGTTGCAAGGCTTACGTCTAACAAAATGCTTTTGACTTGACCGCTATTAAATCCGATATAATTGCTGTATAATTAAATACGACGTTAATAAAAACGATTTTCACAGAAACGAAAGATGACAAATAAATCAAAACCATCAAGAAAACAATCTGGTCTATTTTTTAAATTCCGACATGGTCGATTTCAAATCGGAAACCGCACTTGAAGCATTTATGTCTCTTTAATGTAAAGCGATTACAAATTTATCAAAATTAGGGATAGGATAGATTTTTAGTACAGAGAGATATAGTAATACTTTTATTTTCTTTCAATAATGTGCCAAAATGTGTCGTACTAAATTGGAACATTTTCCGCATCTTCAAATCCAAACGGGTCTTGTTGCCAAAAGAGGCAGACAGAGTCAAAACCAAAAGCTTTGTTTTCACTGACAATAAAACAATATTTTAAGGTAATTACCAATTCTATTGGGTCTGTTTCTTAAGATGTTGGAACATATTTTAAATGTACATTTGAATACTTTACATTGTCTTTTCCTCTTGATCATGAGTCCGTTAACCCTAACCGATGAATTTCTCAAAATATTTGTTACTTAAATCCTCCCTTTTATGTATGTAAAGGCACTTTTGACATCCAGTTTTTTTAATTATTTTTAGTTTGTTTAAGTGCCAGAAGTGACACAATTTTTGGCATTATACCGGTAGATTAGCCAAAGAGTTTTCTTTCCATTTCATTCAAGGCATTCTTATTTTATGCAGGAAGTAACCAAAAAACCTAAGTAAGAAATGATCTTTTAAAGAGTTTTGATCTCCTGACGGAATCTTGAAGGATTTACAATATAATGGGATATGAAAACGCAAATGTAAGCTACTTTATTTATTTAATGTGCCAGTGTCCGTGCTAATCAGCACCTGGCCCTTCCGTTTAATTAATGAAAAATAAAAAGTACTACTAAAAGACGCCGGAAATGTTTTGTTATGTTGAATTCATTCAAATACAACGGTTACGGTTAATCGTGCGTCGATTGAGGGAATACTGCGTGAATGGCAATGTTGCAACCTATTAAGGTTCCGGTTTGGACAGACTTGTAATACTTGTAACTTGTAACAAACTACTACTAGCTACAATACTTTGTTTACCACACGATGCAATAATTCCTCAGAGTTCATTCTCTACCGATGTAGAATAAGAAGCACTTAAAACTTACAACCCTCCACTCTTATCAGTTAGCACCAGCACCACGAGCAACATTTATATCACACTAGTGTGGCCGCTCCTTCAATTATTCCTATCAATAATTATTATCATGATTATCTTTTTTATTATCATTATTATTGTCATCCAGTCTCATCTTCGTCTTCTTTTTTCGGGGAAAGAAATTTACATTATTATTTATTCCTGCAATTATTGTGGCTGGTAAGCTTCAATAAATTCATTTATCAGACGCTGCTGCCACAAATATAGCTCACAAATTTGCATCCATGGCACAAGGTGTGAGTGTGGCATGACAAACGGTGTCAGCTTTGCACATTCCGTCGAGATTTTGCAGCCGAGGGCTGCTCCATATCTCCGTTTCAGTGCATCCTTCGCATTTTTGGTTGTACTAATTCATAACACAAAAAGCAACGGCCATTGTAGACCACTGAGTCTGGGACAAAACACAGTTCCGGTTTTATTTCTTTTACATTTTCAAATTTAACGTTGCGCAACAGCAATAACGCGCTCCATGACTTGACTCATTCGACAAACTTAACAATTAGCCACAGAATTGCATCTCATCACTGAGATTCTCTGGAGCAGTAGCAGCGGTGGCCATCCCATTTTAAAAGTGGAGTACCCACAAAAAGGCCAACAATTATGTATCATTTTCATGGTACTGCATTTTAAATAAACCCATTGGCTAAACTGAGACTGAATCGGCGATAAGGAACACTGCCATCGTCCTTCCCCTCGTAGTATCCAAAGGAAAGTAGATAAATTCAAGCAGAGAAGAAATGGGAAACATTTTCTTTTTTCTGCTTAAACAGAATTTGTGACCGCTGACGACAAAAGCTATTCATTCAGTAATGGCTGCAAGTCTTCTGTAAAAAAAGTATGTCATCGTGCGTGTTCTAAATTTTGTCCACAGTAGTAGTAGATACGTGTAGTGAGGAGCGTTGTATCGTTTCCTGCACAGCAGAGGAGGATGAGAAAGGAGTAGCTGGAATGAGATTGAGAACCGGAGGAGGGAGTAATCATAATCATCATCAGAATGATAACAGCGTCTGGATATTCTTTTTATTGCTTGTTTTGTTGCTCTTGCATTGTTGCTATTAAAATACTATCTGCTGCTGTGAGTTGCGAAGTTGCGATTATAATGTTAAAATGACAATGTGAGATTTTAATGAGGCGCTACTGCGGCAAAAATGGCCCAACAGTCGCCGTTGTCGCTTGTCCCTCTTCAAAAAATGTGTTCATGTAAGCCGATATCCTTTTTCTGTGGTTGTTACGACTTGTTTAGATAACGGCCACTGGAGATAAACCGGAGATGTGAAATGACTGGATTAATTTTCTGTACCTTTTTTACCAATTGCAGTACGAACTACCACATTTCCATTCCCAGTTATTTTCAGCTAATGGTAACACAGACGTAATTGTAGCGCAGGGAATATAAAAATTGCGACGAGGTCAGAATTGGAAAAATTTACGAATGAATTATGTAGAAAAGTAATATTTCAATAATATCATGATAGGATAGAAACTAATGCTCTCGGGGAAAAAAGCTCTGTGTATGGCTTAATTAATTCTTCTACCGGCAATAATCAATAAAATCTATTTATCACAATGGCAGTTTTTTTGAAAATTGGAATGGAGGATATAAGTAGAATATATTATTAGTATAATTTTAATATTACAAGACTCTCTTAGTGGCATTATCTCGCTTTCTCTCTCTGCGGCGGGAGGTTTATCCCAAAGCAAAAGATATTATTAATAACAATTGGTTATGAACTTAACCCAGCGATTCAAAACCATAACTTTTCTATGCTTATCCTATACCAATATCCATAATTCATTTATTGTCCTGTTGTTTTTATTATTGTCGAAAGTTGAACGAAAGAAACTCTTCACTCAATTAGGAAAATCTAAGAGAAATGGTTCAATATTATCATTTGAAGTGGACCTGGTAATGTTGGGATAACTTTTGGTTATTGAATAATGCATCAATTCTCGCATGTGTACATGTGACAAAGCGTAAAAATCGTGTTGCCTTTCACGTGATTATTGTTTTTATTTCGCCAAAGTTCGCTGTATCGACTGCGAATTGCTAACAGCAGCAATGTGAGCCATTTGCCGTGATTCATGAACACACAACACGGTCACAGAGATACACACTGTGAAAACGGATGTCGATAAGCAGTATAAGTAGAATGGGACATGAGAAAAAATAATAAGGTGAAAGGGAAAAAAGGATAAGATAAGAAAGGGATAGAAAGGGAAAAGGAAAATTGACGACAGTGAACGACAAAGATTATGTAATAAACAAGCTGACGTCAACAACGATGCAAATCATTACAGTATTATATTATCATTATTTTATGTTATTATAATGTGCTCCATAATAAAAATAGGCGATGTCGTGTAGTAGAGTATATTGATGAAGAAGAAGATGATGATCACGATGAAAAGTCTTATATGTATACACTTTCTGTGAAACCGACGACGACGGTGTCTTCTTCCTTCCTGGTTCCGTCTTGGTGACTGCCTTCGTGCATGTAATAAAAGAAAGAAAAGGAAGCTTCTTTTTACTTTTAAGTCAGAGACACAAAACTTTTCTTTGAATTTTTCTTCCTTTCTTTTCACTGCTTTCACTATTTCTGTGTCTACTACAGCCACACATGTGAAGCGTGCACGTATCGCCGCAGCACGACAACGCTACTCGTTTAGTTATTATTGTGAATTATTTAATGGTGCACACATACATAACACAGGCAAAAGACACAGCTATGAAAAAAATCGGATTTCATTCAGTTTACTCACTTTAGTAGAATAAAACAGAAAATGAGTTGCAGAGGGAAGACGAAGATGCTGTCGGAAGTAAAGTGGTGAGGCTATAATGAAAATCAGTGACTGGTTGTGCAGTAGGGATGATGAAAGTGATAATAATAAGAAGAAAGACGAACTTCTTCTTATTAAGATGATACACAGAGTCACACTCTCACAGTTGCACACACATTATTATTATTATTATTATTTTCATGGTTCTTAGTTCTGAGTGGAGTAATAGTAGGAGTAGGGAAGTAATAATTATAATGACTCTTCTTTCCTTTTCGGGAAGAAAGTAAAAACTTTGGATTTATGATGATGCCAGAGAACCAGAAGAGAAGAGTGAGAAAAGAGAAAGCGGAAAAAGAGTGAAAGTGTGTGTGTGCACTACGGAAGAAAGAGCGAAGGAGAGAGCTGAGCGGAACACAGAACAGAGAAAATGTTTCTTGTAGCTGTAGCGTAGCTGCCGAACGACAACTGAACTCAACTCAATCTCAACTGAGCTGAGCTAAGCTCCGAGTTTCTTCTCTGTAGGAGTCTAGTAGCTATACTACTTTACCATGTAGCCAGTAACCATTTTATACTACCACATTTTACAATCACTCACTACTGACTCACTCTACTAGGAGAGAGTCGAGAGTCTATTTTTCGTCGAGACTACTGCACACACACACACATACACACACAAAATTCAACTGCTACAACTCATGTGTAATAATCTAGCACTGACAAGGAGGTCTATCTTAATGCTAGTTGAATCATTAGATCATTTCCAGTAATTACTATGATAAATTCATGTCCATCTCCAAACTCATTACAACTAGTATTTTAATAGACTATTTGATTTTGAATTAGTTTCTGAAGGACGATAACTGCAGAGTCACAATTATCTACTAAAGTAAATTTAAACATCTTTCTTTTCGCGTATCCTGAGTGGTAGAATATCGCTTCCCTTGTGAGCTGGCTATAATATGAGCTAGGAGAAAGTGCTTGTCTTCTTATAGTGGTACGCAATACAGCTGCTGCTGGTGATGCTGCACCACTTCAATTGTGAAATGGGAAATAGAAAGAGAGAAGTGGAAGTCGCGGTTCTAAAAGTAGTGGAGGACCGAACGAACACCAGTCGTTCTCTAAACTTTACGATACTTTACTACTCGTGCTTCAGCTCCACTCATCTTCGTTTCATTCTCATGGCATAGTAAAAGTGGTCACATCGCATCACATCATATGTACTTTCTCATATCTCTCTTTTCTCTTTCTTTACCAACGCTGTCGATTTGAAAAGAGACGACAAAATCTAGAATGAATAAAATTCTTTACTTTCACTTAATCAACTTCCGTAAAAACCGGAGTTGTTGCAGCTCTTCTTAAAATATAATAATGCGTCTCTCTGTCTAAAGAAAACAAATACTTTTCAACAAAGCCTTCTATTTTATCATAGTATTAATGCCGTGTTACGTTCATTTCTCGAATCCCATTGTCGTAAATAAAGAAAGGAGTCATGTCATAATAATAATTGAAGCCTTGGATGATTTTCATTTTTCTTATTATTATCCAGCTTTTTTTCTTGTTCTCGATCTCGATTCTCGTTACCA
Organism: Cyphoderus albinus; assembly: GCA_021029165.1. Classification (NCBI taxonomy): domain Eukaryota; kingdom Metazoa; phylum Arthropoda; class Collembola; order Entomobryomorpha; family Paronellidae; genus Cyphoderus; species Cyphoderus albinus. The sequence goes on along the minus strand of VYYJ01001322.1, from coordinate 3,420 downwards.
ATATTTCAATTGTAGTTGATGTTGCTGACGGTAGCAAGCTGTAAGCTGTCTTCTTTTCTCTTTTCTTTGGCTTTGCTTTTCTCAATGCAGCGGATAGCATTACCTTAACTATAGAAAGACGAAATGGAGCAAAAAGTAATATGAATGCTTCTGAATTTCGACGAAGAGGAATACGATATCATATCACGACAGAGCTCAAGTCAATTCGAGATAACCCAAATTTACCTTTTACCAGTTACATTACGCATCTGAATAAAAAGTTGAAATTCTAAAATTGCGACCCGTGTTTCCGTCTACCGCTCCAAAGTACAACGACACAATGTCGCAACTAATAATATCATCCAACTTCCAAATAATTCTTGTTGGATATGTTTTCATGTAGCAGTGGTGTAACTGATCAGAGCGCTATTGGAGTAATGAAGACTGCAGTTAGTCCTTCAAAAATGTCACTAGTGGCACCAAGAACATTTCGTGATGTCATGAAACCATGTTTCATCTTCATCTCATCTTTCTTTTTACAAAATTTGCACACAGGTTTTATTTTTCTCGTTGCTTGAGTTTAGTGAGTATGATGATTTCTACAAATGTGCTTCCAATCACGCTTACTTTTTATACTCGCTTTCTCTACAAACAAAGTATCATTACAGCGGCTCAACTCATCTCAACTCAAGCTACTTTTTCGGTCCCATTCCTATCCTACGTCTACAGCCACACATTTCTCCTTTTGCTGATGCTTTTCCTTCTCCCTGCTTTCATGTTCCTTTTTTCAATGCAATCAGGCTTGAAAATGGTGATGTTGCTGCTGGTGCTGCTGCTGAAGTGTGCAGAAGCATAGCTATACATGAAGCGGGGAATAACTGTATAAAATGCTTATAAACTGCTATAATAAATAGTATTATCTATCACGAGACACTCACAAGAGCAGAAGAGAAAGTATGTGCTGCCTTTGGATATTTGTACAAAATGGTCACATTTAGCTTAAATATAATGCATGTATCACATCACATCACACAAGAAGCATGCATGCCATGCAGTGGAGCATTTTGCCTCAGCCCAACTCCATCAGAAAACTCAAAATCAGAGTTAAAAAGAGAATGGAAAAGAGCGAGGGAGAAAGAGAAAATGTGTCTGCTCTGTAGAAGTGAAAATTATGCTGTTGTGGATGTGGTCCATCTCCTCTCATTCTCATTTCTCAATCTCATACTATACCATTCCCTCTATAATGTAACATAAAACTTTTAAATGCAGTAAAGCTTAATAGACAGTGCTTAGAAGTAAAAGAGCACCAGAATTCGTTTTCTCAAATTATACCAAAACCCAACCGAAAAAGTTTGCCATAATGAAACGAAAAAGCGTTTAATGCTGCACCACAGCAAACATATGAGAGGAAAACGTAAAGTTGACACTTTATTTCTCCCACCTTTCTCTACTTACGTACAGGAAAACGAGGAGCAAGGGATAAAGAGAAATTCTCCTTTTTTCTTTCTTGTCTGAGAAATGTTACTTTTACCTTTCCTTTCAAAGAAGGAGACCGCACATGGAGAAACGAAAGAAAGAATGACTGATATTCTTTCCTTCAGAATGTATTACTCAACTGAACGGATGATAGTGGAACCCCTTTTTTGTTACCACGGCTTTAACGGATTCAATTTAACTGTCGTAGTGCCATCACTGCCGCGATTGCTCCACGGGCTGCTCTACACGCATTGCACAAAGAGAGTAAGAGTAATCTGGGACACAAAAGTGCGCATGAAAGGGTGAGAAACTAACCTTATATTCATCTCGCTTTTTCTCTTTCTCTATTTTGCAACTTTCACTCTGCATGGGACGGCTACGTGCCTACATTACTCTGATGTTGCTGAAAGCATTAATGCTCCTATTACATTATATGTATTTTGTAACGTTGAGCTGCCATGTGGCCACGAGAAGGAGAACCAGCGAACACTCACTCCACATAACATTTGGACTTGATACCTTTTTATTTTATTTTTGTTTTTGATTTTCTTTCATCCCATCTCCCACCAGAAACAGCAGACAGATAACGAAACTTTAGCTGCTCTGTCCACTATCTATGTGTGTTTTGACTGAACAGACTTCAACCCAACATAACTTTCTCTCCTTTAGATCCACTTTTTTTACTAGTTTTTTTTACTTCGGTAGGACGTTCAGAGAAAAGTTGCCGACTGGATAGTTCAGTGAAGATGAAGACTCTCACTGCCTGATGTGAAGTAATAGCGTTAAATGAGATAAGATGAAAATCAAAAATAGATAAAGAATAAAAGATCAGCTCAGATTGGCAAAAGAAGACCATTGATTTTGCGAAAAGGCGAAACTTTATAGAGAAAGCCATCAGTAAAGCAATTTTTTCCTTTTTAAGGTATATAGGTACCAAAATCATGTTCCCATAATAATTCATACGAGGTTGCACATTGTTTGTCCTCATACATACAATAGTTATTATCGACATTGCCACAAACACAAAATCGTTGAGTTTCTGGAATGGCAGGAAGAGAAAAGAGATAGAGTCTGAGCTACACACTACAGAGGAATCAATCCACTTACGTCCATGTCTCACTTTGTTACTTTAGTCTTACAGAGTGAAGAGAAGTAGAACCAAAAGAGTACTCCCGTTTCTTCTTGCGTGAAAGCAATATGTCCATATTACAGATATGGCATTATAAATTATAAGCATTGCAATAATATACAATGGAATGGACTATAATAACACAAATTTTATTTGCCAGAATAGAGAGATGGACATGAAAGTCGTCTGCACCTTGGCTAAAAGTTGATATTGTGGTAAAGAAACGGCACGTAGTCAAACGAACAGAGGTGGGAAAATGGGTTATTTCGGAGGAGCCAAATATCTACTTGACACATTTCCTTAAATGGAGCAATCTATGAAATGTTTGCTATTTTTTAACCCATTAGATGGCTATAAAAAGCTCCAACTGAGTTTGTTACAAACCGCGGGTGAAATGTTTGTGGGAGCATCTAGCCAAATCGAACGACATCATCTTCCTCAAACATGTAATGCTACGTCGTCCTACAGCTAGATGTGGGGAGTGGAAGGATGAGTCTTTACGCTATTATGTTTAACCTACAATGTCATAGGTATTCGAAAAAGGGGATGAGTTAAGTACAAAACTGGTGGATGCTTGCTAAAAAGAAGGGAGAAGCTACAAAATTTTGGGATAAATGCAAATGTTTCTAATGTTTTAATGAGAAAGAGCACAAGACAAATTTTAAAAATTTGTATCTCTGTGATTTGAGTATGCCATAGTGCAGGAAGGTTCGAAATTCATGTAGACAGAGCTCGTATGTCGTTTCTTCCGCGCTAAGCTTTATTCAAACAAATTTCTCTTTGGTTTCTTCTTTTTTAAATGGTCAATATAATTCAGTGAAAAGTGTAACAACAAA